>JAECUM010010528.1:0-30128 GCA_016617855.1 Megalonaias nervosa
TCTGCTCATACATGTGTATATATATATATATATATATATATATATATATATATATATATATATATAAGTGTGTGTGTGTATATGTATATACAGTATGTATATGTCTACATTTATATATTATATACCATTTGATGTGGATTTGATGTAATTCATTTATGTTTCAGAACATTCTAGGCTATATAACACTGAAACTACCAGAAGATGAAAAATGCATAGAAATTTTGTTGGCATCCCATCACATTCTAGGCTTACTATATGAACTGGCGACTAACAAGTGGACTGCAATTCATTGACATATCGTTCTCTGTTAGAACCAAGATGACATTTAAGAAAAGCCTTTGGTAAAAATCCCACATTGATTCAACCATTCAATAAGGAGGATTGATCATAAGATGCAGAAGAGCCATTTTGATTGTTTTGGATATCTGATTATTTTCATTTATATATCATAAAAATTCATGTAATGAAAACTCCATTTTGATATGACAAACTGTTTAGAAGAATGTGTTTTTAAAAAATACCTAGCCAAGTGCTCCATTTTCCATTCTGGACTTCCTAAAAATTATTTCATTGACACATCAGCATATCATGGCTGTATAATCCCATATATCACAGTGGATTTGGACTGTATTGAATTCAGTGTCACATCAGCACCTTCTATGCTAAAGAACCAAATGTAAACTATCAACTACATGTACTTGCAAATAAAAAAATATATATTTGGTTGACAGTCAGTCACAGTCACAGATACAACAAAACATTCTATGTGATATAACATGGTGTAAACCAACAAGTCTGGTATGTCTTCTCAGCAAAAGCCATCCATAATTCACATGCTGCAACACGGGGCATTAGTAGATTAAAATCAAAGAATGTATGAAGATTATAACCTTCACCACTGCAGCCACCATGCACGAAGTGTGATCAACTGATCTTCTCCATAAAAAATTCAATGTCTCTTGTTGCACACTATTTTGGTCTTTATCAATCAACTTTATATCCTCACATGGGATATTAACTAGCATAGCTCAGGAATAAATTCCTAATGTTATTAACATTCCACTTTTGTTTTCACTGATTTTTCTTAACTTGTTATATTGCCATGATATTACATAGAACAAGCATAGATGAATCATTAAACATATTCAGATGCAGTTAGAAGTACATCATGTTTGCAATCATTTGCAAGGGCTTATATTTAAAAATCTTATGCAATCAAGAATTGTTATATTATGTAAGTCTGTTTTTGATTGGTGTCATATGGTCATTAGCATGCTGATGTGCTGTGGAATGGTAATACACAACCATCCAATACAATTTTTTGTTATTAACAATGCATGATAAGTGTACCACATGTAACCAAAAATTTTGACATTTATACTGAAATTATAAACTTAATGTTGTAAATAAAGTTGTCTCAATCAACTATAATCTCAAGTCTTTTGCTCATTTTCTTCAGTTGCTTCTGAACTCTTTTCTTAAACTCTCCCATTTGATTAAATGTTGATAGAGAATCAATATCAGGGAATGCTGAGTGACATCTTCCTGAGATAAACTCACAGCATTTGTTGTCTAAGAGGATTTTCACAAGGTCCTCAGTATCAGTATTCCTCCTCACAACACCTTTCGTTCGCTTGAAATATCCACGGTTAAGTATCTTATGATCAAAAACATCTTGAAGTATTTTTTTTATCCCCACCATTTGGCTGTGTCTAGCTATGGTGTCATCAGATTTCCATTGGCGGTCTTGACAGCCTCCTTGTATTCTCTGTTAAAAAATTCCATTTGTAAGTCCATTTCAGTATTGTGTCCAGCTTTACCTGCAGTATTAACTGTTCTATTCCATTGAAGTTGAGACAAGGGGACACTCCACAAGACAAGACAAGGCCAGACAAGGGGACACTCCACCATTTAGAGCACTTAAAAGATTATAGCTACATACAAAGTACTTGGGGTGGTGCTGGTCAAAGAACTCTATCATATCATGCCTCCAGTGGCTGATTATTCTATCTCCATCTCCTTCCCTGATAGCATCATAATGGGCCATTTCTCCTAGACCTCTCCATAAAAGAACCTTCGAGTACTCAAATATGTGATCCTGCTTTGACTTGTAGTCTTTGGTACTCTTTGTTGACATGACCTCACACTGCCCAGAGCAAAACCACTCACCAACTGGGACATCATTGTCACTTAACCCCAAACATATGAGATGAAACCATCTTCCTTTTGGACAACTGTAATTGTCACAACATATAAACTCTTCATTATCACTCTCCAACTGGCACAGGCCACAATAGCTGGAATCAGCATTACAGTCTTGTAGCTCTGGAGGATGGAATCCTAAGTTTGCCACTTTCTTGGCTATAGACTGAAAATAGCACCATAACTTTTCAATGTCTTTGGGTATTTGGTCTTTGTCTATCATTGATCTTGAACTGGCTATGACATAGGCCTCTGTAGCAAAGCGTAGTAGTTGTTGTTGTTGTTGTTGTGTGTTGGATTTTTAACGTAGCTTTAACAATTTTTCAGTCATATCACTACGATTTCTGCAGTGTGGCAGTTTATAGTGATGTCTAGCACTGGGGCATCATGCCGCAGACATGTAGCATGATGTCCCACCCAGTCACATTATCCTGACACCAGGCCGACCAGTCCTAACACTAACCTCTTAATGCTGAGCGCCAAGCAAGGCAGCTGTTAGTACCATTTTGGTAAGTCTTTGGTATGACTCGGCCGGGGATCGAACCCACGACCTCCCACACCCGAGGCGGACACTCTAACCACTAGGCCACCGGAGCAAAGCGTAGTAAATCGGTGGCATAATTGAAGCAGGAGCTGATTTTGCTGTTGACATTGTGGTGCCGGTATCTGTTCCTAATATAATTAATGTGCCCACATCACGTGCACTCTGTGGTCTATACAACAGCTTGAATGTATCCTGCAAAAGAAAGGTTTTGGGTCTGTACTACTTATATGTTGCAAATAGTTGTTGGGTATGATAGTATAGTGTGTCCAAATCAGTTTATTTTTCCAAAAGTAAGATTGGTACATTAAATTCAGTAATGAGTTTAAACATCTGAAGATTTTGTTTATAAAGTCTTGATCCTTTGTTATAACAAGGAATATTTTACTTATTCTCCTTTGCATTTTACAACAAATGATATTCAGATGCTAGAAAAAGCATGTCAATAATTAAAATATTTGGAAACTGAATTTTAAAAAGCAACTACATGTAAAGTTTGCTTCCTATTCCTACCTCTAATAGTATGCCACGTTTGTGCCACTCCTGTATTGCTGGAACAAGCCCTTGTAATAGGTCCCACTTGGATCCCCCACTGATTCTTGCAATTTGGGCATCATCTGCCCTTTCACAACTGAGGGCATCCCCATAAAGAATACAGGATACTGGGTCAGAGTCCAAACTTCCTGGGACATATTGATGATATTCTACCATGATATCAACCATATCTGCAATTTTGGTCTCATCCTTTGCCAAAACACCTAGGGGAATCTGTACAAAATTCGTGAATTTTATTATAGTGTCAATAAACATTCATATACAGTCAAACAAAATAGTTCTCTGCCCCAAAAATGGTTGCTTCAGACTAGTTTGTATTTAATTAGGTACAATCAAGTACAAATAATAATTCAGACTGGTTTGTATCTAGTAATTATACAATCAATTACAAACAGTAAGTGGCAAATAAATTAATATCCTCAATAAATTGTCTAAAACTCAGATCTTCTTTTAAGATATCAAGCCAATCACATGACAGGAAAAGGGCTTCTTCTTTTCCTCAGTAGCAAAGGAAACCTACCATATGTAAAAGATGAAAAGTAATCATTTTGGGAATTGCATCACTATCTGCAAGCTGATCTTTGCTTTGTTTTGCTATTATAAGTCTAAAACCTAACCAATCAGAAGTACTAAATATATTTTATTCCATACTAAAAGGCAATACCAACACTTTGATTGGCTCTAATGTAAATAATATACATTTTTCATTTGAAACAAAGTGGCAAAATTCAGTAAATTTATGATGAATATATATATATATATATATATACTTACAACTTTGCTTTTCTGTCCAAGTTCTTTTGAATATTTATGGGGGCATGTGGGCCTGCACTCTATCCAGGAGGCATTTGAATGGTTCTTCCTTCACCAGTATTCTTTGCACAAATATAATGAATTCATATCTGAAAAAAAAATTGTTTTTATGAAAATTAAGTGCAATATAGAAGTTCAATGGTATCAGTACTTATGAACTCTTCAGTATTAATTAACATAACATACCAATGTTAAAACTCAAGATAGATAACAGTTTTCTTCTTTTCAGGTCAATTTTCATAAATTTCAGGAATATTTTCTAATTACAAGAAACTGAAACTATTAATATTTTTAAAATCTTTGCAGATATTATTGTGCATATTTATATTAGAAATGAAAGCAATACCAATCTTTGCAGGTTTATTTGCAATTTTTGGGGGATAAACATGCATGCACAGAAAATTTTAAATGTCAAATATAATTTCACCCAAGCAATTTAACATCATATGCAGAAAAAAATAAATAGCAGCTTTAATCATTATTTTTATATATATATATATATATATATATATCCATAGCTTGACAATTAACTTGCCTAACTTGTAATGGCAACTGAAAATTTTCAGTGGGTGAGTAAATCTTCTCATACTCACTGTACAAGGCAAGTGCTCATTGAGGGGTTACTAATGTTTTTTTCTAATCAAAAGGTTTATTCAGAGAAGAGTGACCCGCTTTGTTCACTGAAGGTCCGTATTTTATACCAGAGGTTTGTTATCCTTTTGTTTCTTTCAAGCATCCTTCTCTTCAAAATGATGAACACTAGATTGGTCTCGATCTACGGGTACCGGTACTTACATTTGACACTTAATAAATTGTATTCAACTGGTGTTAAAGGGGTTGATCAATAAAATATGAAAACGAACCTTTCAATGGATTAAAGTTAGGTCATCACCATCATCAATTGTTATATTTATAAGTGCTTGATAAAGAGTTTATTTTGGGCAGAGCAAATTTTTAATTGCCTTCCTGGCTGTGGGCATTTTACTTAGGTTTTATAACCTCTTCTATGTAAGTATGAATACATTTGTAATTATCTCTATATTTAATCAGCTAATGAACCTGTTATGACTCTATGGTCTTAAGCAAAGTAACAGAGAAGAGGTATTCCAAAAAGCTGAGTAAAATTCAATTATTAATTAATTACCTGGAATACAAAGTGAAAATTACATTGCAACTTGCAGTACTATGACTTAAATCGCAAATGTTCTATCACAAGTCCAAAAGTATTGAGAGTTCTGAATGAATTTGAGTATTGAATGTGCTGATGTGTCTGTAGCTTTGAGTGAGCTGATTTTGCTAACAATCTTTATGTATCACAATGATATGATACAGAATGTTCTTGACTGAATTCACCAATAATCCCAAAATAGTGATTTACTCCAAAATGTCAGCACTTTGTAATTCCAATTGATTATTTTTAAATAAATGATTCCTCTAAAATTATACACAGTAAACAATGATTTTAGATATGAACGTAAAACAGGAATGAAATAATCTTATTTACTTTAAAGTTATTTACAGACTGCGACTTGACTTATAACACAACAAAATACCCTGAATCTAACTGAAAGGTTGCTTCCTTGCTCTGGATAATTCATGATCATTAAGAACTAATGTTGATCACATGACCTAAACAGAGATGAGGGGCTTGAATTACCATCCATCTACACCAGTCTCCTCGTAACATGTGACCACTGTAAGTCAAGTTATTAACATTAGTCGTTGATGAAAGCAGTGAAATATTGCTGAAAATTTTGAAATCTTAAGGTATTTATGATCTGAGTATGGGAAATTACTAATGACCCTGGGTCTATATCCTTTACAATGGAATTTATATAAGTTTTAGCCAATAACCTGACAAACATCAAGTAATCCATGGTTTCTTCAAAGGGAACAAGTAATGTCCTGAACTTGAAAACTAAACATTATGCTTATTAATGATCATTATGTTATTATATAATCTACTATCCAGGACAAAAAGTTAGCTATCTAATATGTTGTTTACAAATGATTATTACAATCTACAATAATGGGCAATTGTTAAATGCTCAACATCAATGTACATAACAAACCTCAAAAGCTGGTAGTCTGCAGGATCTGGGTAGAATGACTCAACTGGGATATGCTTGATGTCCATGGGTGACGGGAGATAATCCGAAAGACCCATACAAGGTATTCTGTCAATTGCTGCATAAGCCTGAACCATATTGAGCATCTGATTTCCATGTTCCCGTGTACTGTAGCGGGCACGAGTCTTCTGGTTCACATTATCAAATATCAGAGTGTACCCCATGGGAACCATTGTTATCTCATCTTCATCAGTGTCTGAGAAACCATCTAAAATCATTGTTCAGTTATTAGCTTATGCTTGATTAAATTGATGAAATTATTTATGTTCCATGTTTCATTTAGTATATCATGTCACTGAACTTAAAATAAAATACATCAGCCACTGGTTATTAGAGCCATTTTCCAAGTCAGATATAGTCATGGATTCCTTTAAATTTCATAAATTCAATCTTAGCAACATTACTTACTGAATTTTACTTATTATTTATTTTATGCTGATAAGCAATAAAATAAAATGTGATTTTACATGACTCAGTATCTTAATTTTGTGCTTTTATGATATAGACTCAGAACAAGATGTCCAATCTGATAATGAGACATGTCAATTATATACCAGGGGTCAAGCTAGACTTGAATTTTAGGGAGAAGTGACTTCTCCTTTTGGACAGAACAGGGAGAAGTGAGAGCTGAACAGGGAGAAGTGGACGCAAAGCAAGAAACTCTATATATATATATATGTGTGTGTTTGTGTGTGTGTGTGTGTGTGTGTGTGTGTTTGTGTGTTCTTTTATTTGAATTATGCCCTCTATTTCCCATTATTCATATTTGCATTTAGCATTGGATTTAAGCAATACTTTATTTTCAAGTAGAAAATTTAATGAGTTAGTTTGGCCATATGACTTGAAAAGAGAATAATAGAAACGACATTGTAACAAATTGTAAATGAGTAACCAGATTACATTACTGTAAATGCAGGTTAGTAAAAATGCTTAATCAGCAAACCTTTAATCAATTTTTAAAAAAATACTTTAATAAAGTTCACGATAATGGAACTTTGAAAGATTTCTAAATTCGTTTGAAACAACCCCTGTACCATGTACATGAGGGCAAATGCACACGTGTGTTCAGATCATACTTCGACCTAATTTCTTTGATGCGAATAAAACATTACCGTAACTATTCATACATAATACTGAAATGAATAAAATTACAGACATTGCTCCTTTATAGTCGGTATGTGAACTACACCCTTGTTTCCAACCGAATCAACACAGACATGTGAGTGCATCTATTTTTAGAAGGAGCGATTTTCGTAATGTTACTGCTCACTTTATATAGCTTCATTTCAACAGTCCATTGACATGATTGCAAATTTTTTTTTTTTTATTTGTCTATAGACTTGTAGTAATTTTAAGCATTGGCTTGATAGAAAAAGCTGCGCTTTTTTTCTTCCGTATATTCACAAATGCAAGTCAAGGCAGAAAACAACTTTGACCATACGGCGCTTCTCGCAAATTCCACAACATAGCATTGTCCCATACGTTTCTGACCTACAAAATTTTAAAGTTAAATCTCAAATAACATAATACCTAGGCTTTGCTTTCTATGAATTGTATTTTATTTTTTTTTCTAAATATATTTGCACGATGATTTACAAAAACAGACAATCGAATAAACTTTAAACTGGTACTTCAACACACAGCGATGTATTTCCCTGTTACTGGTTCACTTACAGTTTCAAACTAATTTTATGACAAAATAGTCTACAAGAGGCAGTTAAAATATTCAGATCACCGACTCTGTTCTTAAAACACAAAATTGTTATTTACATACTATTGCTGAAGTTTCGAAACACAAGTTTGTATGTTTTTATCATTAAGGATAACATGCGGAAATCGGCCAGTGATAGTTGCTAACCGACTCCGGAAAGGGTTGATGGTCAATCAGCTATCAAAACACATGCCTGTGAATGTGCAAGAGTTTGTTTGTCAACGTAATTGACAACAAAACTAGGCCTAGCTACTGATGGCTTGATGCATACATTTCGCTACAACACAACACTGGAACTAACCTGGCTAAGGCGAGGGGGCATCTCAAAAAGATATGGTAGGTCAAAGTATCTCGAAAAAAAAGATCACAGGGCGAAGTCGTTTTCGCTTTCCTAACAGAAGAAAGTGAAGCTGACATATTTTAGGCGACTTTGTCGCTCACTTCGCCTGGTAGCGTGACCCCTGTATCCCATGAAAAAATATTAAATTAAATTGCCATGATAATGAATTGTTTTCTATTGAAAATGATAATTAATATTCATTGCAAAATGACAATGTTTCATAGTATGTGTGTGGGTGTGGGTTTGAATTTTAAAAAAGGGAATATTTATACAACTGAGTAAATGGATTTGATAGCCAAATGGTAAGAAAGATTTGATTCATGACCCATACATATTATACTACATACTCACAATGTATGGTATCCTCCATTAAATCTGTATTGCTGACCTGGTCATCATTTGACTCAGACAGGGAATCCTGCTCTAATGTATAATACAGGTCAGTGCTTCCTGTCTCATCCAGCATCCACACACCGACCTCCTCACTGACTAATAAAGTACAAGCAATACCAGAATAAACTTACTTAAAATTAGGAAAAAGAATATAAAATTGAATGAGAAGACAAATATGAATTGAGAAATAAATCCCACTAACCAAATAAAATTATATTTTCTCAGGGGTTTGCCACAATTGACAGTGTTAATGTATTTCTTATATGATACTGAATACACACAAAGACTGGTAATTTCATATGAATCTATCACTTGCACATACGTAACTAAATTTGTATTCATAAATCCATTCATAGTACAAATTTTGTCTTATGTAGGAAACTGAAAGTAACAAAAAATGACTGAATCATTTCCAACAAAATTCCATAGATTGGCCTTCTATTTTCATGATGAAGAAAATGAAATGTATTTAAAATGAATAATAAAGAAAGATTTTAGCAAATTATTTTCAAATGGAGAAAAGTTATATGATTGAAAATTTATATTATTAATATAATTCAAGTCTACATAATCAGTGGGGTACACAATCAATGTTGGAAATAATAAAAAAGAAATTTGTGGATTTTATAAAAGAAATAATTTAACCACATGCATTACAAAATAATGAATGCTTAACAATTGTGGTAACTTTATACAGATTTAATTCTCCTGGATAATTATTACCTATCTGGTAGAACTGGATGATATTACAAAATCAGTTATGCAATGCGAATTTATGTTCCCAATTAATAACGATACCTACAAGGCTCATCATTGTCGATAAGGCGTCTCCTGGCTTGTGGTGCTCTGTCTGTCAGGAGTGACTTCTGCTGCAGGAGGTCATCTGCATACTGCCGACAGATCATATCAATGCATCTCCTGACTGCATGTATGCTCAGGCATAGTCCCAGATGGTTCAGTCTAGCAAAGGCCTGTGAAATATAAACAGGTCATTAATGCATGGTTATGTATTTAACATTTAATTTTTATGTCTTTATTCTTTATATGATCATAGGCATTTCTTGTTAGAATGTACCAAAGTCAATTAAAGAATAAATTTATTACAATATTTATTTATTGTACTCTGGACTGATAGAAGTACAAGATCTAATGAAATTAGACAAATGCTTCAATGTGAGGAACATTACCTACTGTTTTGGGATCAGCCATTAATTTCTTTTTGAATGGTGACTGAGATTCACTTTAAAAAATTATTGCCCTGAAAATGTATCCTATCTCAAATCTTTGGAATAAAGAGAACTATATCTAGCATGATATTAGTATTGTTAAAATAAGGAGCTTGAGGGATTCAAATGATAATCTCAGGCTGACCCCTCACCTCCTGAAAAATAAATGGTTTAGTCCTTAGTAAATATAGCTTACTTCTCTTGAACAACCAGCAAGCCACATCTCCACCCCAACCATCTGTTGCAAAGGCTTCATGTGACCAGAATTCCTCATGAAGACTATCTAGCCAATGATAGCTCCTATGTTGGGAGCAAGCCAATGAATTCCACTGGCAAGGCTTATCTCCATCCTGCTTTTACTTCCCGCTGCTTTCAGCAATGACAACAGCACAGGGCATTTCTCTTCACTTTCAGCAAGGACTTTCTGCCAGGTGAAGCTGCTTATCTGTAAGTAAGGGTCACCACTTGCTCGCCATACTGACTTAAAGGCAGGGTGTCATACTGATTTCATCTCCTTCTTAATTATATCCCCCACTACCTTCAGAAGGGCCATCTTAAATGTTTTACTTTTCTGCAGGAGAAGATGAAGTGCAGTCACATGTCTGCTTTTCTTAATGAGGCTGGCTGCATAGGATATATGCTTTGTCTTCTTATTTATAGCAACCTTTACATTTGTCTGGAAGTTAAAAAGGAGAACTTTTTAATTGTGGAATACTTATCTGAAAATTAGTAATTCCTATCAAGTACAGTAAATTGTTGTGTGAGATTAAAATTAGGAAAACTAGCCATTGTTATATATAACTTTTACAAAATTATAGTTAATATTTACATGTAGTCTCTTTGGACCACTCCAGTGGCCTAAGTGGTTACAGTGTTCATCTCGATTGCATGCGGTCGCAGTTCGAACTCCAACTGGGTCATACCAAAGACATATAAAAACGGTGCTAGCAGCTGCCTCACTAGGCATTCAGCATTAGGAGGTTTGTGCTAGGACTGATCAGCCTGGTGTCAGGATAATGTGACTGGGTGGGACATGATGCTACATATCTGCGGTATGATGCCCCTGTGCTAGACATAACTGCAAACTGCCACACTGCAGACATCATAGCGATATGATTGAAAAATTGCTAAATCTATGTTAAAATCAAATCACACACACACACACACACACACACACACACACACTTTAGTCTCCTTGTGTAAGTTTACAAGAAATATCATGAATAATGTAAGATAATCTGATTGAAGAAACTGATAACAACTTCCTCTAAATTTTAAAATGACAGTTTTGATATTACCTAGCATAAACAGTTTTAAATTGCCATTAAGGGCACCATTATGAAACCTAAATGGAAATTTATCTCCATTTACATGTCAATAGTATGACAAAATTTAAATATAAGAATCATGTATTGCGTTATTTTGCTATAATTTAGAGTTTATATATTTATAACAGCATGTAGGTAAACAAATTGTTCTAAGTGATAGTCCACAGAAATACATTATAATATGTGCATTCTGAAAGACTGTAGAATGTCTAACAAGGTTATATGATAATAGTTAATAAAGCAAAAAAAAATATATTAGTGCCTAGTGCCATTTTCATATTGAAGATGTGTGAGGTCACCTAGCATCAGTAGTTTTGGATAGTAGCAAGCGATAGTATGTCTGATAATGTGATTCAAGCTTGACTAACCTAAGCCAGAAGGTTCTGTTTTAATATACTCTGAACACATATCTTTAATACAAATTTTCACTGATATTTAAGGTGCATATATCATCAACATCAGATCCTAGGGTGAAAGGTATACATAAGAAAGAACAGGTTCAGTGTGATAATAAATGTAAACTTTTTGTAGCTATTTGGAAGGAAAAACAATGGCAGTTTTAAGCCAACCTCATCTTCATGTATTAAAAAAGATAATTTCCAAATGTGAAATGTAGTAAAATCAAAAGATGTGGAAATTTTATAAATGTCCCCATTATCACAAATCTCAGTTTATTCTTATCTATCTCTTACATTTCAATAATTTCTCATAATTCTCATTACAATATACTTGTGCAGCAAGAATTCTTATGACATTTACAATTATTTTGGTTACCTTGATTGGGGTGCTGGTAACAATTTTTCTTTTTTTGCTCTGCTGGGGGGTGGAAGGGGCTATAGCTAGTACCTTCTGTACAACATATCTGTTCCTCTTAGATGATGACTTCAGGTCCTGGACAGCCTCACTCCATATTCTCTTGCCAGCAGAAATCTGTTTTGTTTGAAAAAGCACATTAAAATGATACTTGTATTGTAAAGGTTTAAGTAATTACTGAAGTCAATGTAACTGATGTATATATTAGACAATACTCAAAAATAATTTGGTAGGTTGAACTGCATTAATGTTATTATCATTTACGATAATGCATTCAGTACAAGTTGCCATGAATAAGCACATTATGTTGTTAGCAATATATTGCATATTGTTATTTATGTTAATGAAAGACTACCTGTCCATACACATCATAACTTATTTACAGTTTCTGCTGTATCCATCACAGATAACAATTATCTGTTAAAGACATTTGCTTGTGCTAAATGAAAATATCTAATCTGAATTCGAATATTAATTAAATATACTGAATGACATGTTTTTTATTATTTACAAATATTTCTTTGAAAATATTATAGTTCAAGTCTGTTATTTGTATTTATTGAAATATATGATAATTATTAAAATATCACAAATGTGTTGATAGCTTTCATATGAACTTGGCAGTTCTTAAACCATACAATACTTTAATCAACATTTTATCTTTCTTTCTTTACAAGCATCAATTGATACCTTTCATTACTGTTTCTAGTTTTTTAATATATGTATCTGAAATTTACTGTCAAAGGTTACAAATAAAATTAAGAAGAGAGAGAGAGAGAGAGAGAGAGAAAGAAAGAGAGAGATGTTAATGATATGGAATCTGTATAGGCATTATGATTTAGGGTCAACAATGTTTAATGAGATTTTCCTAATTTTGGGTGAAGTGTCACACTGATTATTAAGTAAATATTTAATTAATTAATTAATTAATTAATTAATTAATTAATTCCATTACTTCAGAATAAATAAAGAGAAAGGGGCACCAATTTTTTGGATACAAGTGCTATAATTTTTTTTTATTTTTGTTTTGAACCTCTGAACTTGGATTTGTATGTACAATTCTTGGGAATCTTATAACTTGGACGTGTGCTATTTCACCTTGCTAATCACAATAGAACAAGCATAACATATATATGAACTTCTGTTTGGGGTAAATGTTAGCCCCAAATGATCATGTAACACATCTTGAGCAGTTTGTCAGTCTCTTCAGTTTTCCATGTAAATTAACTTTGTTGGATCGATTTGCACCCAGGTGAACACCACAAAGTGAACACTTATTTTCCGCCATTGTTTAATTTTTTTGCATTCTTTTTTTCTAATCATGCGTTAACTTAAATGAATGAGAATGATACTACAGAAGGTATTTCTTACCTGTCATGTTCGGAGTCTGCTTGTCTCACGTGATAGTTACATTCATGCAGCTACAACCGAGTCACATGACCAAATGAACCGAAAGTTTCGAATGAACGAACGAGCGGAAGTCGCATCGGATTGGTTGTTATTTGCAGTATGGTGACCATGAAACTTAGAAATGGCAACGCTATTTAGGGTTGTGTTATTCTACTTGGATTTACAAGTTGTCACACATACGATTTGATTTGGAAATATGCTGTACATATCGCAGAAAGAACCCTTCAGTAGACGGGAGCTCAACAGCCGCGAAAAATACCGGTAAGTGTGTAGAATGTACACTGATGTATACAGACAAAAGTGTCTGTGGATAATTGCAGCTTTTAATGAATAGGTGAAATCAGCCCCTAACCCCAACATCAATATCATCACGGGTGCAGGGCTGATTTATCGGCCTAATCACTGCCTTGTGTCAGACTATTTAAGCTGTCTATATTAAAAAATTATTGGCAAATTCATGATCAGCAACATTGTTTCCTTAAAAGTTGGATCACTCTTTAGACCTGCAGGTTTGACACTCCCTTACAACAATGCAGATGCAGAAAGATCATTTTCTATCCTGAGAAAAATCCAATAAAAATCTTCAGGAATTTTAAACAACAATACCAATGGATGGCTGGACACCAGACTATCCCATATGCTCTTCTGGTCTAGAAAATTCAGAAAGAACAATATCAATGAATATATGACTGGAGCAATCCATTAGCTGCAGCCAGAAACAATGTAATACAGAGCATGGCAAATTAATATTTTTTAACAAGTTGCCAAGAAAACCAAGATCTAAACGTGGATGCCTATATCACAATGCCTGGAAAACTAGTGTAGATGTAAATCTTAACTGGACATGAAATGGACAGATAGAGTTGCAGAGACACAACACTTTATGCTCAAACCTCATTCATTGTGGGGTTGAAAAATAAATATGAAGGAAAATCTTGTATAATGAGAACTTTACGGAAAATGTTGGTTCTAAGTAAAACAAAAGTTTGTCTGCACTATAACAGCTTCACTACAGATTATGTCTGACTTACCCTAAAGTTTTGTTCTTCAAAGGCTTGCTGCCCAGATACGTTGCGGATCAAGTGATCTGGCATGGATGTCCTCTCCACAATATGATCAACTAGGTGGTTGGTCCTGAGGAGATAAAAAAAAATATGATCAACTGGGTGGTTGGTCCTGGGGAGATAAAACAAGATCATCCACAAGGTGTTTGGTCCTAGAAATAAAATAATGTGATCAAAAAGGTGATTGGTCCTGGGGAGATAAAACAATATGATCAACAAGGTGGTTGGACTTACAGAGATTAAACAATATGATCAACCAGGTTGTTTGTCATAGGGATATAAAACAATGTGATAGATAAAACAATATGATCAACTAGGTGGTTGGTCCTAGGGATATGAAACAATATGATCAACTAGGTGGTTGGTCCTAGGGATATAAAACAATATGATCAACTAGGTGATTGGTAATGGGGAGATAAAACAATATGATCAACAAGATGGTTGAACCAAGGGGAGATAAAACAATATGATGCACTATGTGGATGGTCCCAGGAATATAAAAGAATGTGATCAACTAGGTGGTTGGTCCTAGGGATATAAAACAATATGATCAACTAGGTGATTGGTAATGGGGAGATAAAACAATATGATCAACAAGATGGTTGAACCAAGGGGAGATAAAACAATATGATGCACTATGTGGATGGTCCCAGGAATATAAAAGAATGTGATCAACTAGGTGGTTGGTCCTAGGGATATAAAACAATATGATCAACTAGGTGATTGGTAATGGGGAGATAAAACAATATGATCAACAAGATGGTTGAACCAAGGGGAGATAAAACAATATGATGCACTATGTGGATGGTCCCAGGAATATAAAAGAATGTGATCAACTAGGTGGTTGGTCCTGGGTAGATAAAACAATAAATAATGTTAAGAGTAAGCAACAATGCTTGTTACAAATGGGCCTAGCATAATTTAACTGAGTAACCGATATGTAAGCTTGTGAATGAAGATTCATACATTACTGAAACTGTGGAGTGGAAAGAAAAGTTTGAGGCAATGAGTTGCATCTTTGTTTATTTATGTTGGTGCTGCTTATCTTCTTTCCCAGATTATATACATTGGAGATTAAACCATAGCAAAATCTTGTGCATAATGTCTAAAGTTCTGTTGTTTAATATACTTGCACTTTCTTGTTAACTGAAAAAAATATAGATAATACTTGGCAAGTATTATGTTTTCATTCATTAATCTATATTTCAAGTATGATTATATTTGTTGTAGGACTTAAATGATTGCATAATATCATATGTTTGGGTTTGCCTATATGGGCAAGGATTTTTTTGTTTGTTTTCAGACACTGAAATTATTTGTGGCTGTCCAAAATCATGCAGAAAATACGATATACACTTTCTTGGCACCAAAAGACTATCAATTATGCAATCAGCATTGATCTCTGGGACTCTCTCAACCCCCAGGTGGACCAGCCCTGGTTCATACCTTAAAAATTGTTCTTTTCCTGACCCTGTTTTTTTTTGTCTGTCTTTATCTCTCCTGGTGTCATTACTTTGACAATTCTGTTATACCATATTGGCATCATTTAAACAAACTTGAAAGACCTTCATGTTAGGATACTTTCTGCAAAACTTGGTTAAATTCTGTTGCTCAGTTATTGAGAAGACATTTTAAATTTCAATTGTAAGCAGAAACTTGACATACATCACACTGTCCGACTATGCATGACAAAAGAAGGACTATATATACCTTAAGCTCACTTGGCCTAATGGCCACCTGTTAAAAACGTTCGCTATGTCACACATATCACTCACCAGGTGATAGTTAATTTGATGAAGCATTTCAAATTGCAGTGTCCCTGACAGGTAACACAGGTGATCATTCCCCAGCCACTGCATGTCATGCACCTGTAATCAATTTAAAGGTAAAGCATATCAATAACTGTCATTAAAATATTAATGTATTTTATAGATCTCTACTTTCTCTCTGTCACTATGTAAAATGTTTCAGAGCTTCCAAAATTTTCAGCACTGCCACTGATTTATCTACCCTTTCCCTGTCCCCTTCTCCATGATGACACAAATCTAATTGTTTTTTTGTCTCTATATACACAAACAATGAACACCCACTTCATTGTTATGTTTTAGGTTTTAATTCTATAAAAACAATTTTTAATGCCAAAACTTTGCTTTCTTTGAAGTGTTTCAAATATGACTGTAGTGCTATATGAATTACATGACATGGTTGGATCTGGTAAATGGTATAAAATACCAATGGATATAGCTTTTTATGTACAGTTGTATAATTACCACATGTTCAACAATAAAATACTCTTGATTATATATAGCAGTGAAGCCAGCTAGCGGGATTATGAGTGAATGTATATACACTGATGCTTTGACTGCAATGATTATATCCACAATCTGACCAATGCTGGAAGTCCAAAAGTGTTCAGTGGTACATGTATTATCATTTAAAATCTCTTAATGCTAACATATTGGTACACAGTATGTTGTATTTGTGATAGCCATGGAATGACAGAAGGAGGTAACGATCTAAGAGATGAGTTTTGATTGTGCATTGAAGGGGTAGAAGAAACATCTAGTCCAGTAATTTAATACTGGGATAATCAAGAGTGGGTGGGATTGAGATATAATCATGAGTGGGTGGGATTGAGATACAATCATGAGTGGGTGGGATTGAGATATAGTTGTATCCGACCTAGATAACTATAAAAAGAATGATATTCCAGAAAATAGGAATGAATTTCATGCATTTAGTTTATTTTCTGGCAAGATGTTTTTTAAATCAGCATAAATCCAACAACTGTACATCCTAGAATAAGCACTGTTTAGACAGGACACATCAGCCTTACGAACTGGGAATACCGTCACTATCTTTAAGTTTGTTTCTAAGCTCTTTCCAGAAAACTATGTAGAGTTTCCTATTCTATTCCAGAATTAATCCATTTCATTTTACTTTTAGCACACTATATATCACCTCTTTATCCAAATCAGCCAATTACACTGCAGATGAATGATGAGTGCCATTTTGAAAGGAAGCTTACAATAGCATTTTCAATACTAATGCAAGCTCTTAGAGAAGCAACTAGCACTTCATTAACCAAAAAAGAGGGAATGCATTCAACAGCAGACTGGTCCATCCTTGGTGAAAAGAGCAAGTTGAACTACATAAAATTTCAAGAGGCCCAAGCTGGCCTGATATTGTTCACCTATTTTACATCACTTAACAGTTTACCATTTCACTAAGCAGGCTTATGTAGTAGTGTAAGAACCTATGTCAATTGTCTTACAAACTTGATATCATGACAGCTTGCCCTATTTTACAATATCCTGACACAAATTTGTTCTAATTAAGATAATTAATAAGCAGTCTCTTGCTCATAAGAGAAGTCATCCAATTTCTTGATGATATAAACCCATTAACCAAGTTTAATACACACTGGATGAGAAATAGTCTCTACATCTACTGGTAGAAAGATAACAAGCTCAGCCAATCAGATGATATTTGTTACATTAATATAGCCTGCATTTGAATTTTAGTAAAAAACTGACCAAAAAATATGGCTTTAAGGGTGGCAACTAGCTAAGCCAATCAAATACATAATCACAATGTTAATATGCACAAATCCTGTTCATTTTCAATGGTGTTCATGATCTTGATGATATAAGCCCCTATTCCAAATTTGATCCAAACCGGATTAGAATTATGACTTCTGGAACTGTAATGAGCTCTTCTAATCAAATGAAAGATCACCTCATTAATACAGACCTTTCTCATTATCAAAACTATCCAAGACCTTGATGATATAAACACATATTCCAAGTTTGATCAAAATCATGACCTCCAGACTGGTCACAATCTCAACCAATCAGAGGCAAGATTGCATCATTAACATGTGCATATCTCACACTTTATTGAACCCACTCAAAATCTAGATAATCAAAGCCCATATTTCATGTTTGATCTAAGTCACATTAGAAACACAACATCCAGAAGTGTAACAAACTCAACCAATCAGATGAAAAATCACCTAATTAGCATGCATCTATTGCATTCACTGTCAAACTTGTCCATGATCTAAATGATGCAAGCAAATATTCCAAGCTGATTCAAAATTAAATAAGATACATAACATCTGGAGTGGTAACAAGCTCAGACAAGAAGACTCAAGGTCAACCTCATTAGGATGCAGTGATCTCGTTTTTAATGAACTCCTCTGAGATCTTAACGATATAAGCACATATTTTTAGCTTGATCAAAATCAGATCAGAAATGGCCTACAGGGTGGTACCAAGGTTAACCAATCAGACGCAAGATTACTTCATTAATATGCATGACTCTCATTTATTATTGAACTCATCTGAGATTTTGATGATATAAACTCATATTCAAAGTTTGATTTAAATCACATTAGAAATATGGACTCCAGAGTAGCAATAAGTAATTGTTTACATACAGACATTATGCAGAATACACAATGAATGTAGGGACATACAATAAGTTCACACAATTGTAAGGCCAAGCGAGCTAAAAATGACTACAGAATTTATAATGGAAAACATGTGTCCAGTCAAAAAGGGAAATGGCCATTGTGGATTAATTGTTGGTTTTTGATGGACAAATTATTGTGTCCGCAAGGTGTGAAAGAACATGACACAGGAATGACAGCATAATGACATCCAAGACAGGAATGACAGCTTAATGCCATCTGAGACAGGAATGACAGCTTAAAACCATCCAAGACTGGAATGACAGCTTAATGCCATCCAAGACAGGAACGACAGCTTAATACCATCCAAGACAGGAATGACATCTTAATGCCATCCAAGACAGGAATGACAGCTTAAAACCATCCAAGACAGGAATGACAGCTTAATGCCATCTGAGACAGGAATGACATCTTAATGCCATCCAAGACTGGAATGACAGCTTAATGCCATCCAAGACAGGAACGACAGCTTAATACCATCCAAGACAGGAATGACATCTTAATGCCATATAAGACAGGAATGACAGCTTAATGCCATCCAAGACAGGAATGACAGCTTAAGAGCTGTCCCATTTAAACATACATGGTACCCAGGGAAGGCAGTTTAAAAAAAATATATACCAGGGTACTTTGATTTCACATTGTTCATATTCAAATGATAAGAAAATTCTAAATTGCATCTATGGGTGAGTACCCCACTTTAAAAGTGCATTCCCTGGGTCCCAGGTATGTTTTACTGGAACAGCCCTAATGTCATCTGAGAAAGGAATGCGCAGCCTAATGCCATCCCTGTTACTATATCAGTATCGAGGGCACTGTTCAACCTCTGAAGCAATTTACTGTAAACACATTATCAAGTTTGTTATTCACCGTTTCCTTCCATCTCCATGACACCAAGTGCATCTCTCATGTTCATGCTCGCCATGACGGAAAACTTCACGATATCCTCTTCCATGACAAAAATCACAACGAACCTGCAATTATAAAACTACTGGAATGTGAACATATTTTTATTCATTGTTTTAAGTGAACACACTGTTCCAATTCAATTTTGTGTATAAATCGGAAATTTGTGTCAAATCCTGACCAAAACTTTTTTTATCTTAAATGTATGCATACAAAATTTCATTCTATTTTGTTCACTAAAAATAATTAAAACAATGTATTAAAATTGCAAATGATAAAAATGGCTCAATCAGCACTGGCTAGCAAAGATGTGGCTAGGTATTCTAGCACCAAGGAAAAGGCTCATGAAAGGAAATTATGTGCTAACAAAAACCAAAGGTTTTGATAAAATACACTAATTTGATGACACAACAGACAAAAATTTTAATTATAACCATGAAATGATCATGGCTGGGCATTTTACCTAAAGTTTACAAAGTCCTTGACCCTCAGACTTTGCCTTTGTGAGGGACTAGGTAAATTTAACACTTTGATAAAACCCAACCATGTTCACTTATTCTTGCAATGAAACATCTGTATGCTTGAGTGATCCCAAATTGTTGTCATTGTGGACAGGTGTCCTTCACATAGATGTAATTACAAAAATGAACTTAAGAAAAAAGTCACAAAGATTGTCCTTTATAGACAGATGTCCTATCTAATATGGATGTGTTCAATAGGGCTGCATTCACATTAACTCTCTTTGCAGACAGATTTAAAAGTTACTGGCCACCTATATTATACAAACATGTGATATTATTATAGTCATAAGAAAAATGCATTTGTTATGTATGCACACCATAAAAATATTTAATTAGACTAAAAAATCAGCTTTTTTAAATGAAAAAATTATTTGGCAATCTCGGTAAACAATTGGTCATTTCCACGTGCCAAAAACGAATATGACATACATTTATCCCTTCTTTCAACCTAGCCAGTCAAGTGTTTAATTTCCCTATGTAAATGTCTATGTGATACATCTTACAACTGTGCTTTTGTACAGCAAATATGTTTCACTGTGTTGCATATGGATGCAACCAAAAGAGTGATGATGGGACAAAAGGGTTGTTTTTTTTCTGAAAGACCATGTTTACCACAAAAAAGTGGACTGAAGCTGTGGGATCGAATAGGGTGAGGGATGGGAAAGTCCTAACTCCTCCTAAATCCCTAGAAAGCTCTCAGGAGCATATGAGAAGAGGGACAGAAAGAGCATTAGTAAAATATATCAAATAAAGGATTACAGTAATGTTACTGCAGATGTAAAATATTACTGTTTAAAATAATTGTAATCATTTTTGAATGTGCAGTGTTGACTTTGATCAAACTCTTTATTTAGGATTATTATAACCAATATGAACTCAAAAGAATTTTAAAAAAGAAATATGAGGTATTACTCTGAGACATTTGTCATTTATAGGTGTACAAGTCTGTAGTTGTTGTTGCTGTTGTAGGGTTTAACGCCATTTTTCAGCACACGATAGACTATACATGGTGGCCAGTATTAATGGTGGAGGAAGAACCGGGGAAAACCCCGGAAAGAACCACCAACCCATGAGAAGCTACTGGCAAACTTTCTCAATACCCATATTGAGCCAAATCCGAGACTCAAACCCACGCAGACAGAGGTGAGATGGCAGTGATCCATAACAGATAGCACTTTAGACCACTCGGCCACTAGGGGCCCCTACAAGTCTATAGAATCAGTCATATATATATATACAGTCCAACCTGTCTATGTCGACATCCTCGGGCCCGAGGAAATATTGTTGACATAGGCGGATGTCGAGATAAGTGTTGGGGGGGGAGTCTAAAAAAAAGATACAAATTAAATTCATCAGTAAGGGGTGACCTGTCGTCAGTGAGTAGCATTTACACTTTGAGAAAACAAACAATGGAAATTTTGAGTACATGAAGACAAAACTAGTGTGAAATACACTTGTATATTGACAAATTACATTTTGGTTACCTTTGGGTAATAAAATCCACAATAAAATATTGCATTGGTCACATCCTGATATGAAAAACATTAACTACAATATTTAATGTCGGCATTAGCACATGGTTGCATAGTTGTTATTTACATGCTTCAAGTACATGTACTTAAATTGGCCTAGATTTTGGTCAGTCTGTTCCCATCTTATTGAGGCTACCAAGGAGATGGGGCTATTCACAGGGGAAATGAAAACCTGTCAACAAGTTGGTTTAAAGAGTACCTGTCTGCGTTTTACACTGCCATTGGTAGCCATCGTAAATATAAATAAAGTTAAAAAGGAAACTTTCACAGCACAATAAACTTGTTTTAATCACCGATCACTTTGGAAAATGCAAGAATCGATCAGATTTCATTGCTTTTATCTAAGTCGCCGTGAGAGGTCAACTTTATAGGACCAAACAAAAGCCTGTTTTTTTAATCCAACCATGACATTAAAGCCCGGCGGCAAGATCAACTAATTGTTTAATAAAGTACAGGTCGGAACTGGCCGCTTGCTGACATAAATGATTAGGTGGGAAAATTAAAGCCTGGCAGCAAGATCAACTAATTGTTGAACAAAGTATGGGTCGGAACTGGCAGCTTGTCCACATAAACGATTAGACTTTGCTTTTTTGTCGAAATAGGTGGCTTGTCGACATAAGTGATGTCGATATAAGTGGGTAGGACTGTATGTATATATATATATATATATATATATATGTGTGTGTGTATATATATATATATATATATATATATATATATATATATATATATATATATATATATATATATATAATCTCTTATCTACCATATATATTGGACCACAATAAAATAATTATTTTTTTCCTGTCCCAGAACTTATGGTGAAACTTTTTTCATCAAGGTATATGTCCCAAGACTTAAGAAACGAAATAATTTTGTGTTTAATTTGTGCCCCCACCCCCACTGCATGATACAATAAAACAGATAAACAAACACTTATTTGAAACTTAAATGAAAGAAAATAACCTTGCATTGTTATCATTTATTCCTTCTTTTTTCATCATGTGAATTTATTAGAAGTAAAAAAATATATCCTCGAACTCCGTATATGTAGTAGATTCCGGCTGGCGTATGCATCCTTACTGTAGTGTGTATTGCTTATGTCAGATAACAAAATTGCAAATGACATGGGACTATCACCCGATTGCTTGAAGGCACCTGCCATTCACACATGATACATTATCAGGTGCAAGATGACCAAGACTGTATTGCATTGTATCAAGGTTAACTATACGATGGTATCTCGCAAATGAAAATCATTATTTGAAAATACATTCACTGTGAGTGCAAATGATAATCTTTTCGTTAGCATGGGTTACAAAAGTATTATTAAAGCAAGTTATTGCTGTGTATACTCCTTTGTATCAATTATGATTACATATGGCTAACAAATAGAAGCCCGGGTGATGAATAAACACAAATGGCAGCGAGCAACAAACTCATTCCTTAAACTTACTGTCAGAATATCAAATACAAAGGTTATTTTATTACAAAGCATGCCAACCCCAGAAACTTACTTTGAATTCGTTTAAGACTACCGATTTTTTTGTTTTTGTTTTTTATGAAGTCAGCCGACATAAGGAAGCCAACTTTGGTTTCTCTGGATTCTTTTAAGTGTGCCAATTTCTTTCTTTTTTTTTTTTTACAAAGTCGGCCGACACTGGGAATCCAGCATTGATTCCTTTTTACCTGTATTAATGAGAATTTTGAAAACTGAAACAATGAAACAGTTTTGAAAGCAATACAATCTAGTGTGTCATGCATGCATATCGATATAAGGCTGAACAGGAAATTAGTTTTCAATAGTTTCATCTAAATGTCCCCTATCCATAGTTTATACTGTTTCATTTTTTGACAAGAAGAAGCATGTACTTCATCTTGTAGGGATAAATGTACGTCATTTCCGGTTGGCATCCTCTGTAGGCGGGAAATTGTAGCTAAGGGGAAGTAACAGCGTTGTATACTTCTATTTCAAGTAATTAAATTATTATTTCTTCTTTACACTTGATAATTTTTTTATTCTTTTTGTGCAAGTATAACTACTTTTAATCATTAATGCAAATCTGATGTAAAAAGAAAAATGTTGGAGTATGGACAGTGACCTTTAAAGAAAAAAACATGAACAAGATGAAAGAAAGTAAATTCCGTTTTTGTCAGAAATAAAAAAAAAGAATTAAGTTTATGACAGATTTTTTAATTTAGAGCCCTGAGACCAATTTTAAATGTGTGCTTTAATAAGTAGTTTCATGTTCAGAACAGATGTAGGTGTGGGAAGATATACCTGTAATAACAAACCAATTCAGCCCACTGTGTATGTAACAGGGAAAGATAAAGAAGAAAAAGAAACCAAACTGCAAGACCTTTAACTGGGGATTGAAAACATAATTACTACAGTAGAACAATTATTAATTACTTAGGTAAGATCTCATACAGAATGATAATGATTTAGAAGAAATTAACAACCTGCTCACACTTAAGCCAGATCATGCCATCTATCTACTATAAAATTTACTGAAACAAATTGCAATTATATTTATCTCTTTTTAATTACCTGTAATCATGTTACACTGGTATCTGTTGACTAAAATGTCTTTCTAGTAGACACAAGATTTTCAAGATAGCTGCTGCAGTGACCATATTGGACTTTATCAGATCAGCACAATTTTTAATCAAGACCACCTATATACCATTAGATGTCTTCTGGTGAAAATCTTGTTTTCATTCAGGTGGAGTAGTGATAACAAGATGTTCAAGATGACCACTATGGTGGCTATACTAGATATCTGGGCAGCACCATTTTCTTTCGGCCTAATCAGGCATTGTAATAAGTCTTTGAGTGAAAATCCCATGTTAATATGACTTTCCATTCAGAAGGAGTAGCAACAGCACTATTTTCAAGATGGCTGCCATGGTGACCATACTGATCATCATATCAGCAATATTTTCATTTAGGACCAACTAGATCTAACAAAAAGACTTTTGGTGAAAACCCCATGTCAATATGACTTTCTCCTCAAGAGAAGAAGCAATAACAAGATGTTCAAGGTGCCTGTCTGACACAATCAGAAACTAGTGTAAGAAAAACAAATGCACCTTTACAGCAGATTTTCATGTAAGATGATAACAAAAGTACACTTAACAAGTGTCGGACTGAATATCAAATATGATCATCTTATCATACATGCCAACCCCCCATGAGATATAAGCATAATTATTGCTATATAAGTGGCAAAAAACTGTAATTTGGGCATAAAAAGTGTAATCTATATATTACAGGCCAGAATCACAGCACATACGAAAAAGAGACATTTTTACGACTAACCTTGTTTTGCAGCTGGTCAAAATTCTTGTCACAAACTTCAAAATCCATATGGATTAGAACCAGAATACAAACACAAAATATACTGAAAAATTAGTTATATTCAGCACTCACTTCAACTAGTCTTCATGTTTAACTTTTGCTGAATGACTGTGAACTGGAATTCAGCAACAATTACAGTCAGGTTCTCAGAGTGATGTATTATATTACTCGCATATTCTTCTCTTAAAGTTTGTAAAGCGGTGTGGATTTGTCACTTTTTCTGATCTGACATGTTCTGAAGTTTGAAAAGATCCATCTGCTCTAACATTTCTGTTATGTAACATCCACAACTCACACGCTAGAGCATTTCACTTATCATCTGGCACCATTTTCTTTAAAAACAGACTTATTCACTACCTAATTAAGTTATCAATAAAATGAATCTGTTAGGCAAAGTTCACTTTTGAAGAAAGCTGTCTGTTTTCTTTAAAATGGGTCATATACAGTTGCTATATATAGCAAATAAGAAAATACTCATGCGCTATTCTTATGCAGCACTCACTTTTTTTAAGAATATTCTCAAATTTATATGAGTGGAATTGAAGAGATGCTAATAAAATGACAAAAACAATTTTTGCTGCTTTATTTTTATTTTACTTTTTATGTAGCAAAAGAACATAATCCATATGCAGTCTCACAGAAAATGTAATTTTGTGAAAAAGGCGTAATGATTACGCCAAAAGCGTAATGGTTGGCATTTATGTGTTATGCTATGAGAAAAACTTCAAAACTATTAACTCACCCTTCCTCTTCCAAAACAACGATGACACCGAATTTTTCCCATGGCTAAACAGGCATGGCATGGCTGAAAGTAAAGAAAAATATCAGAATTAAGCTACCAACAAAATTAAAGAAAACAAAACAAGAACAAATAGGTGGTGTGGTGAGTTGGAACACTTAAATATGCTGCCTGAAAATGCATTTAAATAATCAGGTACAATCAAAATGTTTAAATTTTTCATACAATATGGGTGCAGCCATCCAAAGATTTGCAAACAAGAGTACATTCAATGGTACATTATATGCATACCTTATGTTTAATAGTCCTTTATGATGGTTACTTACATTTTTCTGAAAATAATGTTTTTTTTTTCTTTGAGCCACAGTGACTTTGACCTTGACATTTGAACCTCAAAACTGAAATGTTTCTTCCTTACCTGAAATATAAACCAGCCACAAAGACTGAACCATGTCTCTCTGGCAGAACTGATGTTATCAAGTGGAAACCATTTTCTTCTTTCAGTCACAGTGACCTTTGCCACTGACCTTTAGCCCTTAAGGTCAACAGACTTCTTCCTTATCCCATCAAATACAAGCCATCCACAACATTTGGTAACTGCAGATGCTGGAGAACTCAAGTCATTGTGCAGAAACCATATTTCTTATTTCTCAATGACCTTTACCTCTGACCTTTTGAAACCAATAAATCCAAGTCATTTATACAGTTGGATAACTGTAGATGATGGATAACTGGAACAATTGTGTGCAGTTATAATTACCTGACCTTGGAGCTTTTGACCCTGAAATTAATATAGTTCTTCCTTATACCAAATACAGCAATCCACGAAGATTTTTAATGTAGATGGTGGGAAACTTGAGATATTGTCTGGAAAGCATATTTCTTTATTCAATCAAAGTGAACTTGACCTTGTAGCATCTGTACACCAAATTGATAGGATTCTTCCTTACTTTCAAGTATATGCTTTTGGACCAAATCTGTAATGTTGAAATAACATTATGCAGAAACAACGTTTCTTATTTCAGCCAAAGTGAACTTTACCTTTCAGCTTTTCACCCTGTAATTAATAGACTTCTTCATTTTTCCTCAAGTCTGCTAAATGTAGATGTTGGAAAACTTTGGGTTATTGTATGGAAACAAGTTAAGTTTTCTTCTTTCAGTCACATTGAACTTGACCTTTGAGCTTGTGACCATGAGACTGGTTCCATCTTACTCCAAGTGCAAGCCATCCATAAAGTGTGGTAACTATAGATGGTGGATATCTCAAGTCATTGCATGCAAATGAAATTGGCAACAAACAAATGGACAGTTGGATGAACTTCATACAATAAGTCATCTTATGGAGACTGTATAAAAAAACCTTAAGATAGTATAGTAGTCCACAAACAAAAGTTGTGGAATAGTGGACAATTTTCTGATATACTAAAATTTTAGGGTACATTCTAAGGGGAAAAGGATGCATCTATTTCACAACTATTTAAATGCATATGGTTGAATTTTCAGTAAAGTTGTCTCTAAAGTGGGATGAAATTTGGGATTGCTACTGCATGCAAACTACCTCATCTAGCTAATGGGTTTGGTTTAATGAATAAAACTGAAGACAAAAGAAGACAAAATTAGGTATTCTCCTGCCATATTAAGAAAATGGAATTTTTACTAAAAGTTCGAAATTTCATTATGATCAGAGTATTAAGAATACTGGTGACTTGGAGAGTTCAGGTAACAGTAACTTAAAAAGGTTTTGATGATGAACCTAACTTGGATGACACATACATAACACCCCTATTTTGATTTGTTGCAGGTGAAATGCAAGAAGGCCATGACCTGCAAGCTGAGCCCAAGATCAAAGCATTGCTGAAAAACTTTCACAAAGTAGTACCTGTTAATGGTCATGTCTCTGGCATCTTAAAAGTGACGTCTATGTCATGTTTCCCACTAATGTTGACTCGACAATGCCCCAAAGCTATGAATTATAAATGTTTGAACAGTCTCTTCTTCTCTGTTTTTCTTAACATAAAATGTTAACAAAATTCAAAACATCTCCTGAAAGAAAATATTTTTAGCAGTTACTTATGTATCTGCACTTGGTACTGAATGAACCTGTATTGTTGAAAGCACTACAATCAAGGGAGGTAGCCCCTCATGGTAGAACTGATTCATTTAGGGTTAGAGAATGAGTTCATTCCTTTCACTGGCTTAGAATTTAACAAACATTTCCTTGTAGCCATAAGGACTATTAGCTTGGGAAACTGTCTAGTCCTGCTGAATCTTTACCAGTCCTTCCCACAAAACAATGTTAGGTACATATCTAGATTAACAACACTTTTATTTATGAAATATTACAATCATTCATAATTTAGAAGTATAAGTCATACGTTAGAAAACTACCAGGGCTTCTTGAAAATATTAACTACAACTTCACAAGATAAACAATTACTGATTCTCCAGAAATTAACTGTAAATACAGATGACTCAGTCAACATTTATTAAAACCCTGTCTTCCAAAAAAAAAACAGAGATTTAATAAGAGAAAAAGATGAATACCTCATTCACACTGGTCATTATGTATCCTAACTCCACAGACAAACAATTTAAGGCACTACCCATTGTACTATAGTGAAAGCAGTGTGAGGAGGTCTCTTATAGTGGTATATTTACTGAACTGGTTTTCACAACAGATATGAATCTTTAAACAAAGTATGTGTCTCCATGATGCTAATCCTTTGAAGACAGAATAGTTAATCATAATAGGTAGTTTGATGACCATGGCACAACAATGGTGGCTAGACAACTTCATTGGTCTGGTTTACAGTCTTTTAGTCAGAGTTTCCTCTGACCTTTCCTACCCCATATTAAATATTCTGACATTTATGATGAGGTATGACGTCAGACCTCATTGCCTATCGAAAATTGGTATTAGCCAAAACTACAGTGTCTTGTGCACAATGTCATACAATTTCTGAAAAAATAAATCATCTTTCTGTCAATTTCACACAGGTAGGACTTGATGTAAGGTCATTTAAGTCTGCTAGGCCTGGTAGTAAGTGGTTACCTTATGCCAACACAACATGGTTTCGGTAAATTCCAACTTCCCAATAGACAATATGCTCTGATTTCACACTCCAGAATAAATGTCAAAATACAGTATCTAGAATGAGGTAGGAAAGGTCAGTGAAAACTCACAGCAACAGTCTTTGACATACAATGTTACCTTACAGGACAAACAAAACTGGTAAAGATTTATACAGCCTCATTTTAAAATATGATTTGTGGCATTAGTCTTTGTTCTCTAACTGAATCTCAGAGATTTATGCAAATAGCTGATCATACATATTTTCAAAACTTAAGCATGATAGCATAAATAAACACCAATTGGTGACAACCAAAAATTTACTAGTCATCGGACTATTAAAATTATAAAAACTACTCAAGTCCAACAGGAAATTTACTGGCCTCAGACTAACAGACTAGAGCTAATTGAGAGCCCTGCTTCACATAAGCCTGACTAGCCATTCAAGACCAAACAGCAAATAAAACTCAACAAAGAACACTGCCTTTATTAAAAACACAAGCCATTCTTAGTAACAGTAAAATAGCATGCTATTGGATAGGCCAGCATTAAAATCTCTCCAAGTCAACAAATCATTTGTATTACCTTCACAGAAGCAGTGTGTGGAACCTCCAAGGACTGCTTTGCATTAGAAAACATGGCAGGTGGATTAATCTGGATATCCCAAGGACCGGGGGCAGGACCATTCATTGGCCCATCTATCAGCTGGCCTGGTAAAATACAGTATCAAATTTGCTCTCACTTGTACAATACACCACCAACAATCAACAACAAAAATCTGCTGTTGATCTGCTGGTGCAATGGTCTAGGCTTTTTGCAGCTGTAGTTTGGTTGCATGTTACATATAAGTAAATAGATATATTTTAAACAATATAAACCACAATTTAGTATTACCTAATTATTCTAATTTCTGATAATACTGCCATCACATTTAGACAATGTCTTACATCAAGACCCAAGTTAAAACTTATTTTGGTGAAACAGGTCTGACTGGCTAAAA
>JAECUM010010529.1:0-24581 GCA_016617855.1 Megalonaias nervosa
TGGAATTTCCTTATCATCGACGTATTTTTTAGTTGCGGCGTCGAAATCTGTTTCTGGTGTTCTGAGATTATTAATACCATTATTATTCATGTCAAGAAATGCACGCATTATACCACCGCGCACTGACACGTATTTGGATTCTTGATCATCGACGTATTTTTTGTTGCTGCGTCTGTATCTGCGATTGGATCTCCAAGATACGTAATTTTTCTTCCTGACATAATAACATCACCGGTAAATACATCACCAGTTTTCTTAACATAATCGTTAACCGACTTACCGGAATCCTGTATTTTACCATGATCAGTGAAAGTAACGACATTATTAACAACCGCGTTGGGAATTCGTACAAGAACATCTAGTAGTTGTATGTTACTCGTTTTAATCGTCCTTGTTTGTCCTGAAAAACGACGACTTCATTTTGATCCACACTCGTTATATTTAATAAATCATCGATTTCATTTCTGAGCTGATCAATGGTTGCATATTTAGATAAATCAACCTTCTGAGCTCTACCTGAAGATCTTCCATAAATATCTACCATTATATTTACTGATATCAGTTTAAGTACTATGACGTAACGTAGTGAACGCGTGTACGACTTTATGAGGCGGTGCTGTTGATTTTGATACAGCATCAAGCATAGCGAGGGTTTCACGGCCGCATATTGGAGGATCAGTTATTTTTGTGTCGGTAGCGTTGAATACCAGATTGGAGCAGTATTATTGCTAACGTAATGAAGAAATTCTTTTGGTGGTGCTAATCCATACGAATCGAAATAAATAATTCCACGTGGATCAATTGCATATGCGACCCAGTGCGTGCCTGGGTCAGAATTTTTATCGAGATTAATAATACCGGTTTCATGTTGCATTGCAACGGTAGGTAATTGATCGCGCATAAAAACACCTCTAAAATTTTTTATTTTTAATTGCTTAGCAGCATTAAGTAAATCAAAATTGGACATGGGTGTTATTAGTAAACTGTCCTGGGAAGTCTTAGACCTTTTCCGTACCAGTGTGGGGTCCCTGGTAATCTTAGACCCTTTCCTTGTTTTTTTGATTCCTTTTCCGGTTGCTTTCTTTAACGCCATTCCAGCAGCTGTTCCAACAGCACCTAGCGCAGCTGCCTTTGCAACAGCTGGGGCTGCAGCTGCTATTAATGCTGGTATTGCTGCGAGAAGTGGAAATATACCACCCGTTTTAGCAATGTCTTTGATGGCGCCCGCAGAAAGATTAAGTTTGACGCCTTTATTTGATTTTTTAGCGTCGTTGAAGTTTTTAAACTGACGCTCGGTCAACGACAGTTTATTTGCACCGGTCATCTGTTCTCGCTTTAGCGATATTTTTATTCAACAATTACTTTTTTATGCTGATTGCAGCCTTTTAATCTGACCAGGAGTCAGACTCACACTAACGTGATGATATGACATTATAATTATTATGAACGATCTAATTACATATTTTCTACTGGAGCATCAATAACTCTCATTCGTCCACCAACACCTTCGAGTAACATCGATTTATCGCTGAGTATAACAGCAATTGCTCTGTAATTGACAATAGCTCCTCGAGTCACACGAGCTCGAAAATGAATATCTACAACAGATTGTCTGGTTAAATCTAAATGTTCTAGAGAAAAGTAATAAATCGGATACAGCGTTGTAAAATCTAACTGAGATATTTGTAAACCAGTATCAATATTTTGATCACGACCCATGAACGACATAAGACGATGATATGCGCGTGCTACATGATTTTGATCGAAATTCAGTAATATATCCTCGGATGGTTCTTGATGTCCATTTATCCTTAATGAAACCTCAGAAACACCGAGTTTATCAAACACCATTTGATTTCGTAATTGTGTGTTTAATCGTGCAGTATCTTGAAACGCAATAAATATGTGTCGCGGTGCAGAAACACCTTGCTGAGAAGCTATTTGCCATGTGAATAAACCATTAATAGCGCTCTGCACAACATCTGTAGTTGTTGTTAACCATGACAACGTTGATTTACCACCTTGACTCATAAAAGATAACAACCGGTCTTCTTCAGATATTGACGGAGTCATCACTGGCATCCACAATGAAAGTTTTGTTAGTTCTATTTTACCAGCATCACCAATGGGTCTCCATAATGCATCATTATCATCGCCTTTTCGTACAAGTACAACTGTGTGTTTGGCTCCGAAAATGACTTTTCTGACATTTCTACAGAATCCAAAAATATGTGACAGTGGAATTGCACATGAAAATGCTCTTCTGTTATCTTTCAACATTGATCGACGCGCTGCAAATCCTAAGTTGAAATCTGGATTTGGAAAAGGTAGATCTTCAACAGCAGCACCAGCAACAGGAACAGCTCGATTATTGGGTTGTCGAAAAACCTGATTTCTACTGTCAGGGTGGTCAGAAGTATCCTTGACAAACATCATTGATGGACCAGCTGATCTTGAGTAATCGTCGCTGTATCTTGCAAGGCCTAGTATTGTCGTGGCAACATCAACGTCTTTCTGGATTGATTCAATATTTTTTCCGTCAATCATGTACGTAGCGCTATCAAATAACGCCATAATACCATTATTAACAAAACCAACCCTAATTTCAGCTCCATATGCTACTGGTGCTGCAGGAACAGCGTTATTTAAAATTTCACCTTCAACTTCGATAAATGCTTCAGCGGGTAAGAAATATCTACTTGTATCCTGAACCTGTAATTCGATTCGTCCACGCTGATCTGGAATTCGTGCGTCGTAAGAATAATACTGATAATCGCGCACAGACTCATCTTTGAGAACTGGTGCGCCCATGTCAAACGCGGGATCAGATACGCGCTTAAACATCTTTATTATTATCGTCTTCGTCTAACTCGAAGACCACTTCCTGCTATCAGACTAGCGGTTATATTTTTTTCCTTTTCCGACATCGGGATATCAGCCAACTCCGCTAGTTTTTGATTAGCTGCTTGATTTATTATTTTACTGACATTTGCTGGCATCATTTCAGTGCTAGGTAATTTCACAGGTCTAGTCGGTCTGCGTATTAATCGTGATAGTCTATCTTTAATTGCTGAGAATGCTTTGCTAGCGAGATTACCAACAGCGCCTATACCTTTTTCACGAACAACATCAATAGCTTTCATTCCTAGTTGCTTTGCAATCGGTATTGCCTTTGGGGCTATTCTTGTAAACAGACCCTGAACAACATCACCTAGTCCATCTCCGTAGGTTGCTCTGTATACAGGTAATCGAGAGTTTATTACCCTGACCATGGTAGGTCCACGAGTATTGTGTATGATCATTTTATTATTAAGTGATTTTATCACTAATTACAACTTAGTCACTATAATAATCATCGGCGATTTCATTAATAAGAGATCGATATACATTAATATCCATGATGCCGCCACTAAATAATCGTTTGCAAATATCAGCTGCTTCATTAATGATTTCTGGGGAATTATTACCAGCTCGTTTTCCTCCGATGAGAATTTCTAGTCGATCAACATCAGCAAGAACGTTATTGGGACAAGTAATAAGACCACTTCCTAAACCACTTCCAGTTGCGCCAGCAGCGTCTTGAAATTCTTCTTCTTCTTCTTCTTCCTTACTTGTTGTTTGGACTGGTTGTAATCGTTTTTTTTCTTGTTCTAGTTGTTGTTGTTTTCGTTCTTGTTGTAGTCGTGGTGATGATGGTAATTCTGGATAATCACGAAGTGATTGCTCAAATGGTTTTGATGTTTTTTGTTTCTTTTCTTGTCGTTTTTGTTCTCGTTGTTGTCGTTTTTGTTTCTTTTGTTTTTCCTCCTCCTTTTTTCTTGATTTAATTAAATCATTAATTTCACTAATATAATTCTGATATAATGGATCATCAGCTCTAGCTTGTTCAACATTCTTATTTATGCGATATAAATATTTTCTCCATTGATCACTGTTTTTAATATCTTTATCGTGTTCAGGTTTCATTAATTTATCTCTTCGACTAAAACCATCCACAGCAAACTCAGCTAGTTGATATAGTTTCAAATTTTTAATTACTTTAATAGTTTCTTCATCAAATTTATTTATCAATTCAGCATTTATTGTTACACTACTCTTTCGTTCAGGATCTAGTGCTTCAGCACCTTCTGCTTCATCATCTTCTTCTTCAGCACCTTCAGGTTGATCTTCATCTTTAGGTATTTCCGGGACTGGCATCGCAGCAGCTATTTCGGCTGGAAGTTCACGTAAAATTTTTTTTGTCTTTTTTGTTCTTCTTGCTATTTTTTCAGTTCCTTCTGCTATTTTTCCAGTTGTTTCAGCGGTTTTCTCTAACACAGGTTGAATACCTTTAGTGGTCTCAGTGATAGGTTTAAATAATTTTTTGTATCCTCTTCAAATTCAACTTGAGATTCCTGACGCGATTGTAGTTGTTGTTTAACAGAATCACGAACAGGTAGATATTTTTTAATTGCCTCTAGTCGCTCTCGAGCTAATTTAGCTGAGTGTGGTTCTCCAATACTCATTATTGATAATATTTATAATGGCTGTTTAATTTATAGCAGCAAAGAGGGTGAATGACATACGCACGTGACCAGATTGTGAAAAAATCTGGTCAATTAAAGAAGTTTTCATTATTAAAGCAAAAACTTCTTTTTTTCAGGGAACCCTTAATTTTCAAAAATAAGGTCTCTACAAAGTTGTAGGGTTCACCCTCTCTGCTGCTCAAAATTTGGGTTATTGCATTTCGAGGACATTTTGGATTATATTATTGTGATACATTAAAAGACTGTTGATACATCGCAACATTCCAGGCCACATTACCACATTCGAGACTAAAGGCACATCAACATATTCGATATTGGAATTTATTTGGAACACCACTGGAATTCAACTGGAACTTCATATATTAAGACATGTGATAACACTTTTAGGGCTATTGGGATTTAATTCACAATACTGTAAGTTCTTGCTAAATTTTCACTTTGTATTCTAGGGAAATACATTATTTGTTGAATTTTACAAAACATGTTGGTTTCGCTTTTTCTCTAACTTACTTTAAGACCATGGAACAAGTTTATTATTGTTTAATTTGTGTTTTGTTTCTTTTTCATATACCCAATTTTCGATATTAAAATGTTATTTGTTAAGCTGGCATTTGTAAAAGCTCTTCTTATCTTTCTGTCATTTTCAAGCTTTGAAAACACCTTGCGCACTCAACAGTTTACATTTTTAATGACGTTAATTAAATTTTAATTTGACAGAGACAAGTCCAACACATCTCCTTTCAACACATAGATCTAGTCTGAACCGTTTTATTTACTAGATTTAAAGGATTCATTTGTTGTTTTTTTTTTTTAAAGTATTCATTTTAAAAACACAGATTATACGGCTATACAGCAAGAACTGAAAGTTTGTGCACCTTTTGCTCTGTTCAGCTCTAAGACAATGTATTCATGCTGTCAACTAAATAACGTTGTGTCACGAGCACAAGATTCAGCGGCTATTTTAAATGCATTCGCGTCATGATTGTATCATCTATTTTAATTACTTTCTTGATAATTAAGCAAGCACTCATTATACATTTTGAATCTCTTCTGTTTAACCACGCCTTTATTTATACCTTTACTACACTAAGTAACAGAAAATGCGAAAACCAGTTCTGATGTAGTTCCTGTTCCAAGTTATTCAGACGTTTCACGTTATGTCAAGGTATGAATATAGTTCCTGAAAGAGTTTAACAAGATTATAAAAAATCGCGGTGAAGAGCTAATAAAGACATTATGGCTGGTGATCCATTTTTCAAATAACAGGAACTTTACCTTAAAACTATACATCTATTAAAATAACGAAAAAATGTGGTATGATAATTTATGAAAACGAAAGAAGAGTAAATCTTTCAGGATAAAATAAAATATATGAATTAGTTAAATTCGCAAATGATAGTAGCGTGTTATACATCTTCAAGCAAAAGGCAACCTTTTAAAAGACCGTGGCAGCAGAAGGTGGTTATGTGTGACCTCCACTATTCCTTATGGTTTTTGGTTATCGTTATCTAGGAGATGTTCGACCACGGTGTTATTGCACGGATCGAGTAAACAATAAAATAAAATATGAAATAAATGGTTGGAATAACAAGGTGCTGAGCAGAGATATAGAACAGAATAACACGAGCTCCTGTATGTAAAATACAACAATTTAATCAATTACATAAACAGTATGAGCTCGAATATGACATGCGAATGATTCGATTTTCTCTCAGAAAGAGTTACAAAATTTTTGCAAAAAATTCAATTAGCCGTTCTGTTATACTGATAGAACAAATTCCATCATATGATCAATTGACGGATCAAACTCAAATTGCTGGCATGACAGAATCACTGATACTTCCGGTCCTTTATAATCACTGCTCCTGATAGGTCGGCGTTTCTCTCTCTCTCTCTCTCTCTCTCTCTCTCTCTCTCTCTCTCTCTCTCTCTCTCTCTCTCTCTCTCTCTCTTCTTCTTCTTCTTCTTCTTCTTCTTCTTTGGGTCATCAACTACATGGTTGCAAACTGTACTTTTTCCCCACTGTGCAATACAGGTGTGGAGCTATTTCCTTTAAAGAAAAAGATAGTACCCAACCTAAATACGTGTCAAGTTTCATTCTCCTGGGATCAACATATTCCCACTATCTTTTGCGTCAGATATCATCTATCGAAATTCAACAGAACTAGCTATGGTCAGTTCGCCCCTAATACACGCTCACAACCATTATTAACGCAAACTTATGTCTTTTCTAGCGCTCTTGCCAAAGTTTAGGTGCGAAACTCGATGGTAACTGAATTATTCGCTCGTAGTACGGTATTGCTTTGATTATTAAGTTTGAAATTAATGAAAATTGAGATGTTGGATCCTTACTTACCATCACTGATCGCTACTGAGAATTTTTATATGACTTCAAATAACGTTGTGAGTTGTATGACTCCTTTATCGTCATGCCTTAGACATTCATACTAGTGGAGAAACAAGGAGTTTAATTGTTTAAAAAGCGGTTTAGCTGAGCTTTCCACTTCCATAGGAAGGCAGGAAAGCATGATTAAAATTGGATGTACGTGAATGAGGCTAGTCTAGTAATGTTATCTTCAAATCAAACACGATTTAAACGTCAATGAAGTCGATGTTTTGAGTATGTTAGCCTGGCAACTTCAGACACACTCTCCCCTAGCTTCCAGGGATATTACTAGTTAAGAAATCTAAAGGGCCGTTATCACATGCAATAACACTTTTCCCTATTTTAGTAATGTAAAAATTAAAACAATAATGGCCATTTGAAAACTTAAGAGGCCACCAATAAACTAAATGCATTATCTTTCAGTTGATAATGTCCGAGGTCTACTCAAATATAAATTCTATTTAACTGTGTTTGTTATGCTTTTCGTGCAATTTTGTGATGACAAATCCATGGATAATCACGCATTTCTCTATCTCTATCATACATAATTATGAGCAAAACACAATAAGAACGATATCATTATAGATGGCAATATTGAGAACCGCCATCACACGAACAGAATATCTTTGAGCTTAACGAAACTGACCACATTCAGTTTTAGATGTAACATTATAAATATGCACTGCCAATGGATGATTTTGGTGTGCGAACTTAATTTCTTTTCCATTTCATTTGCTTTAGATATTTTCAAAAAGGGCGAATGTTGAACATTTGTTGTTGTTACTGTTGTTTTCAAACCTGCCATTCTATTCCGATTTCAAGAAGAAAAATAAACAACTTTCAGTTTACGAAAATTTTTCAAAGCAAATGCCGGATCCCAATAAATTATACATCTAGCGATAGCAGATCACCAGGATTTACATGTATATTACCTTCGTCACCTTAAGCTTATTTAATTCAGCAGAAATGTGTTATTCATGAAGGTGCGGTTGATAATAAGTCTTAGTCACTTAATTCTGACGAATTCCAGAATAATGACCTGTACAGATCGCTTGATCTCTAGGATAACCTTGTTTTGAGCTGTCCTTCAGTCTTCATGTTTTTGCTTTGAAAATTGCGGCAGAAAGATAGTACGTTTAAAGTAACAGTGGTAAAACTAATGGGTAAAGGCTTAACATTTACATCTTTTCACTGACAGGTTTCTTGAACAATGTGGTAAAAACAAGGTCCATTGCTGAAACGCAGCTGCAGAAATCAATTTGTGGTGGCAGCAACATTTTGATAGGAGTGCAAGCGTTACCTGGAGTGCAGTTTAGAACTCCATGGCATCAAAAATGCAAGAATAACCTGAGAATCATAAATATCAAATATTACAATTCCAATAAAATTTATGAAGTGAATTCAATAGTTATGTCTTGTGCTATTCTTGGCGATCATACGACTGAAAGTACTTAACTTGCTTGATACATTTCATTTGAAATAAGCATGCAGGTGAGTGGAGTCGGCGATAATTACTTACTGACTTCATGTAAAGGTCTGAAGTAAGAAAGATTTAGCAAATGTCCTCCAGCAAGCGAATGGCGTGTCATTCAGATATATTAATTGCATCCTCTATACTTATGCGAGAGGATGATACTCTTTTTGTATGAAATCGAGTTTTGAACTTCTTCAGCGATTACAGATTATTTTATTTGAAGAGATCGGTTCTTAATGGAATATACACCTTAGGCTGTAACGACGATTGTCGTCATTGTTCTCATTGTTTTGCTTCATTAATTCAAACAATAATCTCATTATCAGTGTTTTTATCTCCTCTTCTTCCATCTTCCTCTCCTCCTGGTCATCATCATCAGTACCCGGAGAGTCACTAAGATTCAGTGTAGATATCAAAACATGGAGGACCCTAGCTGATTTGAGGAAAGGAGCCATTTTAAACGGTCTCCTGAAATAATGACTATTAAATTGCCATAAAGTTAAATATAACCTTCAACAATCCTTGAACTCTTTCTTAGATACGTTTATTCATAACTCGTCGACAATGTAGTAATAAACGTTAAAACTTTTCAAAACTGATGATTCTTAAGTTCGACAGTTAGAAAAAAGTTTCTCTAATGCATACCACCATGCATCAAGACTTTTGCTTGCCTTCCTACACCCCTCCTCCCTCCCCCACTGCCCCATGTACAATTCAGAGTTATGCATATAAATACGTATTGTAATGATTGAAAAAACTGTACATTGTAACAATATCACCCTGTTTCCATTGACGACATGTGCTATTTCTTGCGTCAAATAGTTTGTTTTATTGTTTTTTGTCGTTATATAAACACTTCTAGATTCAGATATGCCAGATCTCAATAAATGATCACCTCTAGCGCTGACAAGTGAAGAGAATTTACATGCCTTTATCAGCTTATGTTTAGTTAATTCTAAAGAAATGTGTATTACTCATGTAAGTGGGGCTATTACTAAGGTCAATCTACTGTACTTAATCTTGGCGAAAAAACATTAAACTGTCGCCCATATGACCTCGTAAACAATGCCACTGCATCTGCAGATCGCTTGACTCCTGGGTCAGCCTCGTTTTGAGTTTTCTTTCAGTCTTTATTATTCATGTTAAAATATACCAGCAGGAGTAAGTAGTGAATGGGGATACCATAGTGACAATGGGACTTCAGTGTTAAATTTGGGTGTTTTCACTATAGGGACATGATTTATAGGGACAATGGGAATAAGCATTAAAGACAGGGTCTTTGTACTATAGGGACAAAAGGTATGAAAGGAGTGAGACTGTATAGGGACAATAGGAATTGAACAGAGGTGACGTCACGGTACTGGACACTGGCAACAATGTTGCATGTGGCTGACATCAATCAGGCGGGACAGTGTGGCAAGGGGTTGATCTGAACACGCTTTACTCTAGGGACAAATAGAGAGTTAGATATAGAGACGTGGTTAGAGACAGGGTTAGAGACACAGTCAGAGACATAGACATATCACACAAACATAGATTTATCACACAAAAAAATCGACAAAAACTTTTTTAGGCAAGAAAGAATAGATATCTTTTCGAGGCAATTGAGTGGCCCTGAAAAGTGCCTTTGTATTTTTTGTTAACACCATTTAGTTAACACAGAGGGCATTGCACGGATCTTCCTCTTTTCCTCAAACTTCGTTTGACCTCTGGACCGTAGATTAAGACTCTCTTCAGACAGCCTTGTCTTTCCACATAGATCCTTCGTATCCAAAGGGCTCTCTCTGTGATCTGGGTAATTGCCCATGACGATTTGACATACATGGGATAGTCCGGGTTGAACAGAGTCGACGATAGGAGGGTAGACGATTCTACGTTAGTCCACATCTTGAGACGAGAACAGGTGAATGGAATGAGGTGAACCGCGGTTATTTATAGTGGAAGAGCGAATCGAAAGGATTGAGTTTTTTCACTAATCATAACACGCGTTACAAAATTCAGTCACAGTGCTGAGTCTGTCTTCCAATCCGAAGAGAGTTGCCTGTGACGTCACATTCCCCATATAGGTGCGCTAGCGTCTGTGCGCAGTGAATCAATACGACAGAGTTAGAACATGACGGAAACTAAGAAGACAATGAATTGGGGTGCACCGGCCGTGGAGACGAGAAGTGATGGCATAGCATCAGCTACTAAAACAACCACAATTCCATTTCCAGAAGAGAACTATTTCAGTTGGGCTTTAGCGGAGTTTCTCTCTTCACAAGAATTTGTTCCGGTACCAGCACCTTTCTCCTTTCTTACCGTACGTAGAGGATTTTAAACAGAGGCAGAAAGAAGAATTGGAGAAATTTTTGCAACAGCAGAAAGAGGAAGAACAAGCCTTTCTCATTCAACAGCAATAGCAAGAAGAAGAAGAGGCAAGAAGAAAACGACAGGAAGAAGAAGCAGAGAAGAAACAAGGTCTAGGAGAGAATGAGGACGTTGAAAGTCAAACGGTAACGGTACTTTTAGACATTTTGGAAGCGTTAAGGAGTCTGAAACAAATGTTTCAGACTTCTTTAATAGGACCCAAGAGATAAAGACCTTCCCAAGCCAACACTCCAACCCCGTCCACACACCTACTACACCCGAGATACCAACACTAGTGATTTCTACCAATTCATCGATAGGAGCAGGTCCAGAAGTAGACCTTGGCCATGGCAAAGGGATAAGGCTGTTAAAGCTCATTACTTCCGTTCCTGAGTTTGTTTTTAAGAAAAGCAGAAAAACAAACACCGAACGGTCCTTTTCAGGACCACCCAGCTCTCGCGAAAAGAGACTACTTAAGATTTGCCAAAATCAATTAAAACTCAAAATCCCCCTTTTCCCATGATGTACGTGTGTGAGTGCTTGAGTGTAGGTTCTTATTTTGATTATAAAAATCAAAACCAAGAGAAACTTACATTTATCCTTCTGTTATAGTCTCTTTAAAAATGACAATCCAATTTCACAACACATCACTTTAAAAAGTTCATAGACTTCACTCTCTCCTTTTTTTTTTTGAATTTCTTCATTTTCACAGGTATTTACTCTTCTTCCTCACTTTCTTCTCGTCTTCTTTTCTTCTCTTTCTGGACGTGTCTGGTTTCTTCCTTTTCGGAGAGTACCTCTTCTTCCTGTTCGGAACCACTCTCTTCCACCTGCTCCTGCTCTTTCTTGGGGCAGTCTGAAGACCAATGTCCTTTCTCTTGACAATGATAACAGGTATCTTGACCTTTGTCTCTTCTGATACTTGTCTTGTTTTGACATTTTGGACATTCTGAAGACCAATGCCCTTTCTTCTGACAGATAAAGCAAGTATCTTGACTTTTATCTCAAAATGAAGGTGGAATAGTCTGTCGGCTTCTCTGAAGAAAACCTTCATATGACGCCTCGCAAAGCTCTGATTAGAAGTTCGATCTGTGTTATCTCTTCCATCTTTCTGGTAGGATTGAGAGTGAAATGAAATCTTTGAGGGAAGACCCTGACCCTTTATAAAGGGAGGACACTGACCTTACATTGATATATAGGGGGCCATGGCGTTTAAAATGTATGCATTTGAAATTTTGCAATCAAGATGAAACGATCGCACCACTTCATGAAGAAAGGAGAAGAAAATAAGAGGCAGAAACATGATTTATCGCCTCGCACAGTAGCTGAAGTCTTGGCTCAAATTCATGCCAGAGATTTTGAAGATGACATGAGTGAGCCAGAATCCAGACATTCCTGAAATACAAAAATTCCAAGACGTCTTAGCTCTACGCTACACATTGAAATTACACCGTCAAGAAGTGCGCGGACCTCTGTTGTTTCGAGGCAAAAATTTCAAAGACGGAAAATACATTCACGTCAATCATCACGATGAACATTTTGATGTTATTACCAGTATCACCACATTCCTGGTATACAGTTATTATTGATAAAATGTGACTATGGGTATAACGATCGAGAGCAACACAAGCATTGTGGATCAAAATGTGAGGGATGTTTCGCCTCTAAACCCTGTCTTGAATAAGGACAAGAACGAATGCATTGCCCTGCTTGTCAGCGAACTTTTTTTAGCCCTACCTGTCACCAACAACATCTGAAGACTCCAAGTTCGCAGCAGGAAAGTGCTTGTCAGCACCTGAGATTGTGCCCTACTTGTGGACAAGGCATACGTATCGATAGTACCAAGGCTCACGTATGTTCAGAAAAGAAACGATGTCACATTTGTCACCAAATTGTGGACTTGGAACACGAATGCTACATTCAAAAACACTAACCCCAACAGGAAGAGGAAGAAGATGACCACAAGCAGAAAGGCAATTTCATCTTTTCCAATTTCGAATGCATGCAAGAGACCGGCATTCACATTCCTAATTTCTGCGTGGCTCACCGAGCGTGCGAGAAGTGCATCCAAGAACGGATCTTTTGTCATTGCCCCCACTGTAGCAAGAGTCCTGGAGGACGTGAAAAAAGCTTTTGGGGACCAAACACGCTGGCCGATTTTGCCCAACGGATCTTAGACCCTATCGACGAAACGTGGAGCCAAGAGGACATCGAACGTTACGGAGATTGTCATCGCTATGCCACGGTGATGGCTCACAATTTCTCGGGATTCGATGGACAATTTCTTCTGAAATACTATACGGAACATAGCACCGAACGTCCTAAAGTGACTTTGAACGGAGCCAAGCTCATTTCCATGCAAGTGTGGCGAGTACAGTTTAAAGATTCGACGAGTTACTTGGCCATTCCATTGAGTCGAATGCCTGAAACATTTGGAATGACAGAAATGGACAAAGGCTATTTCCCGCACTTTTCAATACCGAAGCCAATCAACACGCCGTTCTACCCCATTTGCCTGATGTTCACTACTGCGACCCCGACAACTTGCGTACCGAACAACGAGAAGCTTTCTACGCTTGGTACCACTCTCACACCTCGGACCCCTTTGACTTTCAGGAAGAAATGTTAAAGTATTGTCGTTCCTGCATGGACATTTTACGGTGATGCTGTGGAAAATTTCGAGAATTGTTGATGGAACACGGAGAGATCGATCCTTTGAAAAAAGCCTGCACCATCGCCAAAGCGTGTTCCTTAGTATGCCGCAAACGATTCATGCCCGAGAAGACCCTGGCTGTCATACACCCTCAAACTACCAATTTTGTCAAACGTCAATACTCGCTCAAATACTTGGTCAAAGCTATACGCTGGCTACATTACTTGTGTGACAAGGAAGAGAAATGGATCCAACACGCCCCAAATGGAGGATGGGTCAAACAATCGGAATGTATTCGGTGGATGGCGGGGACTTAGAAAACCCTAAGATCGTACTCGAGTTTAACGGTTGCTTATTTCACGGATGTCCGAGCTGCTGCTCTCAAGAGTAAACCCAAAATCAGTTTTTACAACGTATAATTGAAGACTTGTACGAGGCCACTTGTCAGAGACGCATAAAGTTAGAACAGCAAGAATACGAAGTCGTGGAAATGTGGGAACACGAGTATGATCACCGTTTGAAAACCGATCCCGAGTTTAAACGCATCGTGGAAAGTGACAAGTTGTTGGACCCTCTGAACCCGCGGAAAAGTTTGTATGGAGGACCGACGAATGCTACCTGTTTGCTGTACCGCGCTGACGAGGGGAAAGGAGAAGAAATCAGATACCTGGACATGTGTTTACTGTATCCTTACGTGTGCAAATATTGTCACTTTTTCGCAGGGCACCCACAATTGCTGACGGAACACATCGACGTGGACAACATTCGACAATACGAAGGATTAATTAAATGCAAAGTCTTGCCTTCCACGGACTTGTACCATCCAGTTTTCCTCACCATTGCCAAGGAAAACTGATGTTTTCTTTGTGCCGTACTTGTGCGGAAACGTGCAACCAATACCAACCTTGTCAGCACACTCAGGAAGAACGCACCTTGAAAGGAACGTGGAAGTTTTGCTAGTGGTGGTCCCAAAATTTACGGCAACGAATACCGTAATCCACAAGAAGTGCACACCGTGTGTAAAGTGAAAGGATTGACTCTCAATTATCGCACCAATTAAGTGGTGAACTTTGGGGTATTGAAAGAAGCCTTGCAGTCTGTAGAGGATCAACATTTTAAAGTGACGACCTACGAGTCTCACAAGATTGTACGTTTAGCCACACATTAAATCGTTAGTCGGCCTTTGGAAAAACTGTATCAAATCGTGTACCAGAAGCGAGTGCAACTTCCCAACCTCTTCAGTTTGCCGTACGGACACACTGGTATAAAAAATGGTTCCAAGACGATAGCCACCAACAAGACACACACAGGAAGAATATATCGAGGGACCAACTGAGAACAATACAATTTTCCTGTCTTCTTGCCTGACTATTGTGATTGTGCCAGTCGATTGGAAACGTTTCAAAAATGGCCCACGGATAGGGAAGGATTACCTACTTCAAATGTTTTAGCTAAACAGGATTTGTCTACTTGGGACCTGCGACTGGATTGGGATACGAAGTACAGTGTTCCAGTTGTGGTCTGAGGTTGCGTACGGATCTATGTATGTATAAAGATTCAGCTATTCTGGAACATACTCGATGGTCTCCACACTGTCCTTACATTTCTATGACCTTTCCACGCATCACACTACGGTACATTTATGATGATACCTTAGAGAAGGTAGTATCGTTGTCCAGGAAAAAAAAGAAGAAGACTTCCAAAACTAGGCATAAAAAAGGAAATATTTACAAGGTCGAGACTTCATTAAGACTAGTATAAAAAGGGAAAACGCCCAAGATAGATAGTTCATTGTGACTACAATTCCCAAGCGAGAAAGATAAATCCTTTTAAACAGACACAATTCAAGTTCGGTGATTCTCAAGTGGATTGCGATGCTGTGCCTTGCGATTGCAGGGATGCCGTACGCTGTGATCTCAGCGATTCAGTACAGCATCATGGGAAATTTGCTATGACTACTACTACTACACCTACCATGGAAAGTAATGCTGTGCGCGTCAAGCCTGACGGATGCGAAAGCGATGCCACTCGTTATCGTGGACTCTTTACTGGTTTTCATTGTCAGTGTCATCCTCAGTGTGAAACCATGCGGCTACCACCCTACGGATATCATCCATGCCTGAGCAAACTACTTCGGGTTTCACCGTACCCTCATCAAAATGAGCCTGTGAAAGAAGAATATTCGTTCCCTGTGTGTTTGTCTGAATTCTGCGACTTTGAAAGTCGATTACAAACCTTCCAAGGAAAGTGGCCTAAATATCTGGGAGGATCTACCCCCGAAGAACTAGCCAGAGCAGGATTTATCTATTTGGGGAAGGTGATAAAATCAAGTACTTCATTTGCGGTGTGTCACTTCACGAGTGGGAGGAGAAAGATTCGGTTTACCTTTAACATGCTCGATGGTCTCCGCACTGTCACTACCTACCTTTAGTGGGACGACCTCAATAATCTCTTCATGGATACTTTACAAGAGAACATTCGTAGCTTGCCTGTGGAATTGAGAGAACGCATTTACCGAGAGTTTGTCAAAATACAAGTCAAACGCAAAGAACAATTGCATCCTTTACGTCACCAATGGTTTAGCCACTGGTACCTGAATGCTATCATTCATATGACTGATTCATATGAAAGCGTCCCAATGGTCAGACATTGATCAACTGACCAAGAGCCAGAAGACTACTAATTCTACTTACATAGTGTCCATACTACAACAAATTCCGGGGCCCCGAGTGGCCGAGTGGTCGAAAGCGCTCACCGTTACGGATCACTTCCATCTCACCTCTGTCTGCTTGAGTTCGAGTCTCAGGCTCGGCTAACGTGGGTACGTGAGAAAGTCTGCCAGTAGCTTCTCTTGGGTCGGTGGTTCTTCCCAGGATTTTCCAGGGTTCTTCCTCCACCAATTATACTGGTCGCCATGCATAGCCTATCTTGTGCTGAAAAAATGGCGTTAAACCCAACAACAACAACAACAACAACAACAACAACAACAAATTCCAGGTGAAGACTTAGAGGATTACCAAAATCGGTTACGCTATTAAATTTGGTCTGTAGAGGAAAATTTCGTGCGGTGCGGGGTGTGTGAACTAGTTACTAAACTATTTGGATACGCCGACGGAGTACGATCAATTCTGTGCAAAAAAAGTACACTTATTACCCCGACAAAAGAGGGTATAAAAGCTTGTTACCATGCCACGACCTTTATCATTAGTGACAGAACAATTGCCGTGGAAGGAAATCAATGACAGTATTCAGACAGTGGCGGATTACCAGCACTTTTTGCGAGAACTATATCCAATGAATTTGGGTCGTCGGATAGTGTATGTCTTAGTGACTTCCTTTCTGGGATTTCGTTTACCAGCCGATTTCTTGTGGGTTCTTTACGATCTGTACCTCACAGTACCACCAAAATCATGAGAGTGGTACCTTTAAATGTACACGAGAGACTCATTCCGTTAAAAGCCTTGCGCTCTCATCTCGATACTTCTCGACCTCTGCGGAAAAAAAAAGAGTTTTATTCACTGAAGGTGTTAACGAAGATGTGTGCGTAGCTTGTGACTTGCATCCTCACTGGCAAAATGTACGTGACTGGAAAAGTCTTGGTTTCAAGGCTTGGACAGAAGAAGCGGAAAACTATGCTAAAGATGTCTTCATGACTTCAAACGTTAAGTGAAAAAAGTAACTTTTAAACCAGTGTTAGCCACAGTGTCAGAAGAAGAACCCGACACCGAGCAAAACCACCCCATTCAGGACAGGACTATCATTGACATGGATACCTACGAAAGACCATTCCAAGAGGACACCACCATCACTTTCTTGCCAAAAAAAGGAAAGAAAAGGAAAAGACTGCCTCTTCGTTTAGCCAAACATTGGGACGCGTTGTCCGTCCTGTCCAAAGCCCCTCCACCCATGCGAAAACAACTCATTCAGACAGCCTCCAAAGATGTCATCGATACCGTGTGCGATTGTTGCTTGAATGTCTTTAAAGAAACAATACCTTTGTCTAAGCACTAGAAAGTAGGCTTCGCCAAACTTCGACACGTTCTTCGCCAAATGGTTCAAAAGAAGATCCCCATTCGTCAAAAGAAAAAGATGTTGGTGAAACGTGGAGGATTGTTACCCCTGATAGGTCTCATTGTCAAAGGAATAGCGGGAGTCATGCTTGAAGGACACCTGGGAGGTGTTTTACCCATGGGTCCAAGATGAAAAGGACCAAGAAGATAAAAGGGACCTCTAGGGTGAATAGATCTCAGACGTGACCTTTGGAATCTGATGGAAGGACGAAAACTGACTTTAGTGCCATACAAACGATGGATGGAATTCCATCGTTGGCAAGAACAACGTACCCCGCATTTACCTCCAAATCCTCATTTGGCCGAGATGTCCCAGTTACAACAAGAATTGCAATCGTTGATGGATCGCAGCGATTTGTCAGAAACGGACAAATCGCAACGGTACGGTCAAGTGTTGCAGCGACTTCAACTCTTTCACCAGAAAGATTTAGACAAAACAGCTCGACCGACTCTGAAAGATTTTAATACCCTGATTAAAAGTCCATCACCATCACTACCCCCGTGACCAAGGCAGACGCAGCCCCACGGATGCCCGAGGAAGAAGTCTTTCAAACACCGTCAGCGGCTCCCATCCCTAGTAAGAATGCAGCATCCTTGTTGACACCTTCCCCCACACCTCAGCAAGAAGAACTCGAAGCTTGGGTTTAAAAGATGATGTCCAATCCTCCTTCGACAGAAGTGAAAAAGAAAGAAGGGAAACCAGAAGTGAAAAAAGGAAGCAAGACAAAAACCACCCCACTACCACTACTACCCTCGACTTCTACTCCCATGGCACGTCGGACACGTAAAGCCGTTTCCAAGCCGCCACCACCACCTCACCTCAGCCAAAGTTGCATCACTGAACAGTTGGTGACTTATTAAAAAAAGCCCTGATGGAGAATTTTTTAGCCAGCATTTACTAAGATCCAGCCCATCCTGCGGCATACGAAGGAGTTCAGAAATTTTATCGTGCTGCCAAAACCCGACTCAAAAGTGTCCGTTTACCTCAAGTACAATGATGGTTACAAGAACAAGCCACGTACACCAAGGATTAAATTTAATCTTTGTGTACTCTGATGTGGTGGAGCACAACGTGGTGGGACACACATCCGCACCGTTACTGCGAGTCATTCCTTTAAAAGCAGATTCTGCCACGACAAATGACGAGGAAGGTGGAAACACCTATCACGTTCACCTCGAATTTGTAGATCTTCACTATTTAACCGTCAGTAAGTAGTATTTCGACATTGTCAACATTGGTATAAAAGGAGATCTGGGACAAAATATTCCATTCTCCCAAGGGAAAGTTGCTTTGAAACTCCATTTTCGAAAACGATTCTCTAACTACTCGTAAGTCATGTGTCCTTTGTACCGAATAGTCGCTCGACAGCGAGGACATGGTTTAGGAGATATGCTGAAATCGGCGTTTCGTTCGGTGGCCCCTGTTTTGAAACCAATGGTGACACGAGGATTGCACGCCTTGAAAAATGCTGCATTGACACATGGAAAGGAATTTCTCCAAAATGTCATCATCGACAAAACAAAATCCCAAAGAAGCCTTCTTGACAGCAGGCAAAAATGTCTTGTCTCAAACTGGAAAAGAGATTTTGGGCCGACGAGATTTGGTTATTAAATAGCAGAGAGAAGAAATGATGCACTGAGAGTCTTGTGAATGTTCCAAGTCGGAACTGGATCTGTTTGCCATGCCACCCACCATGATGACGATACAATAATCCCAATGGGTAAAATTTCATCCCATCTCCTTTTTGACAACCTCAGACCCCATCGAATTTGAAATCAAAGGACACTTGTTACTTGTTACTTGTACCTGAAAGTTAAAGTGATCAAAACGGACGACACCAATCTGGGAGCCGATGCTAGAGTAGATGCCGTCAACAATTTCATGCATTCCTTGTTCGGCGAAGTGGATTTGTACTTGAATAACAAAGTAGTCATCAGTAGCATGGATACTTACTCTTACCGAGCCTACCTGGAAAATCTCTTGACGTACGGAAAAGATGCCAAGAACACTCATCTAGATGCTTGCATAGTATGGAAACCTGACACAGCGAGCGAGGACAAGTTTAACGACACAACCGTGATAGCAGCTGACGATCCTCACAATGTGGGTTTTAACGACCGTCGAAAAAAATCCTGCAAGGACGTAGTTTAGAACTGATGGATCGTTTGCATTTGGACATGTTGTTGCAAGAAAAGTATTTGCTGAACGATGTGGATATCCGCCTGAGATTGAATCTCAGCAGTACCGTTTTCCATTTGATGGCTCATGCCAACGAATACAAAACCATCATCCAAGAAGCCAAACTCTAAGTGCGACGCGTGGAAGTGTTACCTAAAGTGGAAAACGACATCAGTCACATTTTGAGCAGAACGACTGCGAAGTATCCCATACGACACGTGGAAGTGGTCTAAAGACTTGCGTAATCATTCCTCCCCTCCATTGACTGCTCTAGAGATCCATCGCATCGACTCTCTCTTGGCACAGAGTACCGAGACGAAGCGAAGAGACGATTACTTGACAGAGATTTTCAAGTAAAAAGTCAGGATTGAATTGATGACTTGTCATTACCTGTGAAAGAAGAAGAAACAAACTAAAATGGATACCTGGGAACTTTGTTACCTTTTGAAAAACAGTTAGTACACTGCTACTTGGAATCCTGTCGAGTGCGCTAAAGATGAACTTCCTCATAGCAAACCTAAAGACCATCAAGCTTATGTCATCATCACGGACGACAGTCATCTCCCAGGAACCCATCGTTTAGCCATCTACTTTCCCCACGATGCCTCTGTGGAGTATTTTGATTCATATGGATTGCCGCCTTTGGAAGACGACATCATCGACTTTATGAGAAAAAATGCCCAGATGACACTATTCAATAATGTGAAATTACAAGGCACAGATTCCATGGTGTGTGGACAATATTGTGTTTATTTTCTTCATCAACGCAGTCTTGGATATCCCTTAGAACATTTAGTGACTTATTTTGATCGTGACTCTTCTAGAAACGATGAAAAAGTAGATCGTTGGTTTTGTGTCCATGATTGATATCTCTTGTCTTTAGCTAGGAAACGTAGTGCACATCAATGGCCAAATGACCTCCAATAGTGGAAGTCTAACTTGACTTCACAACGTTGTCAACCTTGTCAAAAATGTGTTATTTGATATTTTATAAATTGTTATATCATGTGTTGGTTAACTGTTGGTTGAATAAAAATGTGATCAAAAAATTATTGTTGGTGGTTTGTTTTAAAAATTGTTTTATCATTATGCATGCTCTTTGATTTCTCTCTTTCCCTCACCATGAGATGAGCTATAGCGTTCCTACCCAAAATTCGTAGGGATGTTTTCTATCTCGTCCGCGCTTGAGCCATATAAAGCAATGCGGTCTCCAGTCTGGCCATCCATTATTAATGCGTCAACCTATGAAGATGTCTTCAAGACTAGCAAAGCTGAACGAAGCACACGTCCATTTGCATCGTGTCAGGCAAAACCTGATACCCAAGCCTAAAGAGATTGAAGATATCAGGATGTTAAAAGTGGCAGAAGATTTGATAGAAGAGGTCTTTAAAGACTAAATAAAAAAGGAGCAAGAAGAATGGACCGAGATGTCCAGGCTTCAGAAGCAGCAGCAGCAACAACAGAAACAACAGCTGCAGGAACCTGAGAGAGGTTTTTTATACTGTAGAGTGGACACGAAAGAGTTCTCATTCAGAAGAAGCAGACCCTATTTTGTCGGAAAGCCTTCATTCAGACGGGGGCGCAATCTTAGACGATAAGAGTTTGCCACAACCCCAAACAAAACAGCCCTTTTCAGAGCTACCCCCAACAATCTAGAAAAGAGATTGTAGTCAAATTGCCAGAATTTATCTGTATGTGTGTGTGTTGGCATGTTAAAAAATAGAAGTGTGCCCATAAACACTTCGTTTCTCTGGCTTTGTAAAATAGTGTGTGTATGTGCGTTTGTAAGTAATGGGATAGAAGTGTACCTATAAACACTTCCTTAGAACTTGTAAGATAGTCTATGTGGGTTTTTTTTGTATGTATGAGTGGTTATGAAGTATGTTTGTAGGTAAAAAAAAAGTGAACGTGAGTGTTTCTCTTAGGCCCGCGCGTTCCATGTTTTGATGGTGATGTATGTCTTGGATGAGCTGGCTATGGAGGCCATTGCAGAACGACGACATCCACAGGCAGGACGAAGGATAGCAAGGAAGAGAGAATCCCACAAACTGAAGATTGGGGTTCTGAAGCCACTCAGGTAGCCTCTGTGCTCCCAACCACAACTGTCAATAGGAACAATGACTGGAGTCGGCGATGCATGTGTGGTGCCCGGACTGGGTGGTGTCACCATTAACCAGATGCATTTGGAGTTAGACAAAACAGCCCTTCTCAGGGTTAACCAGATCTCTAGAAAAGAGAGACTGATCAAGTTGCCAATCATATAATTATGTGTGTGTATGTGTGCACGCGTACGTTTGTGTGTGTATGTATGTGTATGTGTGCGCGCGTACGTTTGTGTGTGTGTGTGTTTGTGTGTATGTGTGCGCGCGTACGTTTGTGTATGTGTGTGCTTGTTTTTTCCTTAACAAAAAACCCTTGCCCCTGCTCAAAATAATAGTGTGTGTTTGTGTGTGTGTATGTGTGCGCGCGTAGGTTTACCCCTGCTCAAAATAATAGTGTGTGTTTGTGTGTGTGTATGTGTGCGCGCGTAGGTTTGTGTGTGTGTGTGTATTTGTTTTTTCCTTAACAAAAAACCCTTCTCCCTGTAAAAAAAATAATTATGTGTGAAAGTAGTGTCAATGTAAACACTAACTCACTTACCTGATGTCATTGTAGATGATAATGTTTTTTTCAAAAAAAAACTTTCTTTCTCCACAATGTGTTGATAGAAAGTATAGTGGGTTTTGTTAGTATTAATGTGTTGTTTTGTATTAAACTTTATTTTAGGTTAGCACTCATATCACTGTAAATTGTTTGGTATGTGATATTGGTACTTGATGTGAGGGGATGTTTTCCTTCACGTCCGTGTTTTAGGTATATAAAGTATAGCGTTCGACATAGAATAACAAAACAAAAATGGCAAGCAATCACGTTAACAAAATGCAGAAGTTGCAATAAGTGGTGGACGATATACGGATGGTGGAGGAAATGTTGGTTAGGTTGGAAGATGGATGTGATAGTCCTCACAGAGTAAAAATGGGGATAAATAATTTAAGAAAGGCCAAGGAAAGACTCAAAGAGCTTATAAAAGAGGAAAAAGATGAGAAGGTGGACAAAGAGGAAAAGGAACAAATGAGAGCCTACATTGCTAAACTTGAAAAAGAAGAGGAGAATGAGAAAAGGAAACAAGAGAGAGGAGAAGAAGGAGGAGAAAGAGAATTGGAAGAAGAAGACAAATGTAATGGATAAGATGAGAAGATGGTGGAGAAGAAGAAGGGAGGAGAGAAATTATAAAAGTTAAACGGCCTTTCTCAGGGCCACTCCATTGCCTCGAAAAGATATCTATTCTCTCTGGCCTAAAAAAGTTTTAAGTCTTTTTTGTGTGATACATTTATGTCCAGAAATCTATGTTTGTGTGATATGTCTATGTCTCTCTGTGTCTAACCCTGTCACTAACTCTGTCTCTAACCACGTCTCTATGTCTATGTCTCTATTTGTCCCTAAAGTAACTCGTATTCAGGTCAACCCCTTGCCGCACTGTTCCGCCCGATTGAGGTCAGCCACATGCAACATTGTTGCCAGTGTCCAGTACCGTGACGTCACCTCTGTTCAATTCCTATTGTCCCTATACAGTCCTACTCCTTTTATACCTGTTGTCCCTATAGTACAAAGACTCTGTCTGTAATGCTAATTCCCATTGTCCCTATAAATCTTGTCCCTACAGTGAAAACACCCAAATTTAATACTGAAGCCCCATTATCCCTATGGTATCCCCATTCCCTACTGGAGTAGCACATTATTTTAAAGTCGCACATTTTAATATTTAGAAATAAATTTGTAACACATAACAACGGTTATATTGTACTTGTAACGTACACTGTGCCACATAAATATTGTAGGTATAACTTAAACTGCGACTATAATGTACTTGTAACGTACACTGTATCACGGATATATTGTATAAATCTATGCTAGAGAAACTTAATCAAGTTCCAACACTCGAGAGCAGACACAAAATATCTTCTCTTTCGTAAGTTCTATGAAGTTAGTAACACATTGTTTTTAAAAAACACATTTCCTTCCTACATCCACATCACCATAAAGACAGGTCTTAGCATTAATTATTCCAAAAAAGTCTTCATAAACACTCTTTCTTCCCGTGAACTAGTAGAATGATGAAAAACGTACCGCATCAGATGGTATGTAAACCAGACCCATCACATTTTGAGGCTGCAATGCAATCATCCAATCTATAATTATTCATATTATTATGGATCGATTTCGGTAATTATCGACCGCTCCGGTAGCCTAATTGGTTAGAACGTCAGCCTCTGATGCGGGAGGTCGCGGGTTCGAACCCGACCGAGTCATACCAAAGACTTATAAAAAGGGTACTAGCAACTTCCTCGATTGGCGCTCAGCATGAAGAGATTAGTGTTGAGACTGGTGTGCCTGGTGTCAGGATAATGTGACTGGGTGGGACATAATATTACATGTCTGCGGCATGATGTCCCAGTGCTAGAGATCACTATAAACTGTCACACTGCAGACATCGTAGCAATAGTACTGAAATTTTAAAGTTGGGTTAAAAATCCAAATAAATCTCTCTCTCACACACACACACACACACACACACACACACACACACACACACACACACTCGTTATCCATCTTTCAAATAATTTATCCGTCCACTCATTCGGTCATCGTTCTCCTTTTTCCAAACCATCATTTAGATCCCGACTTTATGGTTTCTATCAATCCCACATTAGCGCAAGTTCCATCAAAGACTTACATCTTCCTCTTTCGGCCATCTAATTACTTCTAAACACAAACACTCAGTTCAGACACCTTCTATGCTTCCGACTTCACACACCAAGTAATAATCTATCAAGAGGGTTTGCCAATGATCACCTCTAGCGCTGATAAGTGTTGAATATATATATATATATATATATATATATA
>JAECUM010010530.1:0-41503 GCA_016617855.1 Megalonaias nervosa
TATATATATATATATATATATATATATATATATATATATATATATATGCTAGTGTAGAATCCTTGATGACATAGAATCAAAATGGATCTAAACTGGCGACATTTTCAAAATAATTTTTGAATTGGCCAATAACTTTCACCATACGATTAAATTTACGTCCAAGTCATCGAACAGGTCCAGGATCTTTTTACATGCTCAATCTACCGTTCAGGAGGGGAACATTGAAACCGACCTATACTCTAAACCTACTGACTCTCACCAGTATCTACTACGACCAGGTGCTACCCCCAGGAAGTAATAAAAAAGTCTCCCTTACGGTATGTGTGTTCGAGCCAAACGCGTACGTTTTAATCCTGCCACCTTCGAAAAGAGACTGGCAGAGCTCAAGGGGCACCTTAAAAGGAGAGGATACGAAAGGAGCTAGATTAAGGAGGCTATTAATAAAACTGGACTCCTCGACAGAGGAACACTCCTAAAATGTAAAACTAAGAAAACCAACAAACCTGTCCCATTCTCCCAAACCTACAACAGATGATATGCAAGTATTGGTACCCATACTGACTCTTCTGAATGTCTCAAGGGTATATTTCAAGAAGTTCCTATGGTTGTGTACCGTAGACCGCTGGTACATGCCAGGGTAACTTCAAACAAGACTACAGATTCAGGCCCATACAACTGCAAAAACAAACGTTGTCTAATCTGCAAACACATGCCCGAGACCAAATCTTTCAAAAGTTCGACAACAGGAGTTAGCTACATGATCACTCAGAAGTTAGGATGTCAAGCCAAAAATACAATCTATATTCTGATATGCAAGATCTGTGCCATTCAATACGTTGGCGAAACCATTGATTTCAGACAGCGAATGAATAATCACAAAAGCCACATTCGCAACAAAATCAACGCGAAAGTCGCCAACAACTACAACTCGAATGGAAATTCAGTCGATTCGCCCGAGAAGTTACCGATTGAATCTAATCAAGGGTGGACAGACACAAAACGCACACGTAAAAACCGATACTGGATACTACAAATTAAAACTCGTGAGGAATTTGACCTTTCCATTGCAGCCTTGTCAAAATTACAGCCAGTCATTAATTTTACACTCGACGCAGTTTGCACTAATATCTATCCAAGTAATTACATTTTTTAATGATTTTATTGTCTTTATTATTATTATTATTATTATTATTAGTTCTTGTCAATTATGCCGGCACACAGTTATTTTACCATCTTCCTTCTAAACCTCCTTGCGTAACTATACCGTGATATAATTTCTGGCATCGATCTCTTACCACGACATGTCTTGTCCTTCGTTCATAACTTAGAATCCGGTCAAAACATTCTGCCTGGTTTGTTATTTAATAGACACAAGAACCCACTCGTCTATTATTCCTGCAAAACTTTGAACTGCTATATCTCTTTTTGTAAATTGCCCCTAGTGATTCTAACATGCAGAAGTCCAGAAGACTTCGTAAATTTTGTGTTAAATGGGGTTTTGGGGTTTTTTTTCTATTTATTTTTTTTTTTCTTTCTCCCCCGATGAAGAGTTTGCTTAGCTCGAAACGTTGTGAAATCGTTTTGAATTTGCGCCATTATCAACTATACATAAAAAGGAATATCTTTCATGGTATATCAACCATACTCCATACTGAAATGGTCGGTCCCTTAGTGCATATATATGTTAATTTTTACGATGAAAATGAAACAGAATACCAGTTGGTCAGTTTTCAGCAGAAAATACACGAAACATCTGACGGAGTATAATTTTGACAGTTTTGACCGATATGAGTTTCCAGCAGAAACTTTTAGCTCAGTATAATTTTGGCAGCTTTGACAGATTGACAGTTTTCAGCAGAAACTTCTGGCTGAATATAATTTTGACAGTGTTCAGCTGAAACTTCTGGCTGAATATAATTTTGACAGTGTTCAGCGGAAACGTCTGGCTGAGGATAATTATCTTCTAGCTGCTCCTGCAGAAATACGAAAACACTAAAATAAAATACCATAAATTTATACTACACTAGAGCAGAGTAAAAATGTAAAGACAAGAATGGTCGTACCCGCGACTTAAATATGTCTAAATTTCTGTTCTTATATCCCTGACACGTATTGGGGCCAGAAATTCCTTCTCAATCCTGTGTATAGGAAAAATACAAATCAATATTCACTGCCGTCAGGGATGTACCTGACCATGCGCACTATATTGGTTTGGTACATACTGTGAGTTGTTTACACTGATAACCACTCCAACTGTCTGAAGTTTGAACTCCGAAATATACACTTTCAAATTCCGATCCTTTTATAACTTCTATCGAAAACGACTTTCTGACAATTTAAATTGTAACAATTATATCCTATAACACGCAGTAACAAATACGCCATATACGGAAACGGAACTTTTTACGTGCGGTGAATTGTTTTGTTATTTTCATGAGTTTAACGACCTTTCTCTTAGCACAAGATAGGCTATGCATGGTGGTCAGTAAAGATGGCGGAGATAACCCGGCAAGACGAAAAGAAACATCGGCTTCGGGAAGTTAATGGCAAGCTTTCTTACATTAGATATTAGAAAATTTATTTAAAGTCGGCATGATTTAAAACAACAGTTCAACATGAGCTCTACTGGTTTTCTTACCGACATTACATGGCATACAAACACAGCATCATACGTAGATTCACTATAACCAAACACACAGTGCATAATACATAGATAGACTATCACAAAATACACAGTGCATAATACACAGATACATTATAACCAAACAAACAGTGCATAATACATAGGCCACTATGACGAAACATAGTGCATAATACATATATACACTATCACAAAACAGCGCATAGCACACACACACACACACACACACACACACACACACACACACATTATGACAAAACACAGTGCATAATACACAGATAAATGACAAAACGCACAGTGCATATTACATCGATACACTATAACCAAACACAGTGCCTAATACACAGGCCACTATGACAAAACACATAGTGCATAATACATAGATACACTGTGACCCAACACAGTGCATAATACATAGATACACTATGACAAAACACAGTATATAATACGCAGATACACTATGACAAAACACAGTACATAATACGCAGATACACTATGAGAAAACACACTGCATAATATATAGATACACCACGACAAAACACGCAGTGCATACAACATAGATATACTATGACCAAACACACAGTGCATAATACATAGATACACTATCACAAAACACAGCGCATAACACACACACACACACACACACACACACACACACACACACACACACACATATATATATATATATATATATATATATATATATATATATAATGACAAAACACAGTGCATAACGCACAGAGACACTATAAGAAAACACACCGTGCATAATACACAGATACACTATGACAAAACACACAGTACGTAATACATAGATACACTATGACCAAACACACGGTGCATAATACATAGATACTGTTACGTATATGTAATTTAATTACTTGTGTGTTAGTTTTAAATTTGTTTTTTTTTAATTTTATTTTTATTTCATTATATGTTACTGTAATGTTAACTTTATTCACTGGATTTGACATTTTTCCAGAAAATTCAGTTCAGGCCTGGTAAATAACCAGTGTTGCTACATTGTATTTTTAGCTGACCTAGTTCCTGACCTTGATTCAGAATTGGTAAACAATTTTTTTATTTCTTTCCTAGAGTGAAAATCATTGGCCGTAATCAAGGTCATATTTGGCTTGCGTGTAAGTTCTATGTAAACAGAAATCGAATTTGTTCATGGCGGACGTGTTAATTGACATATGATGTTACTACGTTTCTCGAAAGAGAATGACCACTTGACCCATCACGCGGGTCTGAATTGCGTATTTAGTTGGGTTTAACACTCATATCTTAGTGACTTTAGTCAGTCGTAAATCATACCTTCGGGCTCAAAGATATTCCTGTTGTTGCCAGTTGAATTGAGTTTTTTTTAAATTTAAAATAATTTATTTTCACTGGAAACATCATCTATTGCTCATCATAATTCTTGGACAAAGACATTTGCTGAAATTATTCGGAATCCTAAAGCCGGAATATTATTCTTGATTCATAAATTTCAACAAGGAACTGTTGACACTACAACACAAAACAGGTTATAGAGGACGTCATCGCCGTCCGTCTTGGAACTTCATCGGGATTCGAACTTTGATTCATTTAAAACTTTTCAGTGATAGGACTTATATTTTTAATTATTGGATTAATTTTTGGATTATATTCACAAACCGTAAGTCCTTTTTTACATTTTTACCTTGTTTTTCTAGGGAAATAAATTATTCTGTTAAAATTTTTAAAGTTTGTTGGCTTCACTCTTTTCTTTGTTACCTTGTACGAGCCGAAGACACGTAACAACACATTATGACAAAACACAGTGCATAACACCCAGATAACTATGACAAAACACACAGTGCATAATACATAGATACACTATGACCAAACACACAGTGCATAATACATAGAAACATTACGACAAAACACAGTGCATAATACCCAGATAACTATGACAAAACACACAGTGCATAATACATAGATACCCTATGACCAAATACACAGTGCATAATACATAGACCACTATGATAAAACATACAGTGCATCAATCATAGATACACTATGACCAAACACACAGTGCATAATACATAGATACACTATGACAAAACACAGTGCATGATACACAAATACACTCTGATCAAACACAGTGCATAATACATAGATACATAATCACAAAACACCCATTGCATAATACACAGATACACTATAACCAAACACACAGTACATAGTACACAGATACACTATAACCAATCGCACAGTGCATAATATATAGATACACTATCACAAAATACACAGTGCATAATACACAGATACAGTATGACAAAACACAGTGCATAATACATAGATACACTATGACCAAACACACAGTGCATAATACACAGATACACTATGACAAAACACAGTGCATAATACGCAGATACACTATGAAAAAACAGTGCATAATACGCAGATACACTATGACAAAACACACAGTGCATACTACATAGATACACAATGACCAAACATTCAGTGCTTAATACATAGGCCACTATGACGAAACACACAGTGCATAATACATAGATACACTATGACAAAATACACAGTGCATAATACATAGAGACACCATAAGAAAACACACAGTGCATAATACACAGATACACTATGACCAAACACAGTGCATAATACATAGATACATTATCACAAAACACACATTGCATAATACATAGATACACTATGACCAAACACACAGTGCATAATACATACACTATGACCAAACACACTGTGCATACTACACAGATACACTATGACCAAACACAGTGTATAATATACACACTATGACAAAACACAGTGCATAATACACACACTATGGCAAAACACAGTGCATAATACACAGATACACTATCACCAAACACAGTGCATAATACACACACTATGACAAAACACAGTGCATAATACTCGCACACTATGACTCAACACAGTGCATAATACACATATACACTATCGCCAAACACACAGTGCATAACCTGAAACATAAACAAGTAAAGCATTTTAAAAGGCAGTAATTAAAAGTGAATTTAGTATTTGGGTAAATTAAAAACCACGGATTAGGATAAGATACAGAAAAAAGCTGTGCTTTCCTAAGAAGTATAAGCAAAAATCGAAAGGACAATATTGAATACGGGCCATTAAGACTGATTAATATTGTTGAATGATACGATTGTAAATGATGCATTAATAAGAGCTTCTATGTTCTCCTCTTCGCCAGATATATTGGTTTCTTCCATTCTTAATTGGAAATGACAAATATTCTTTATATAATTTTATCCTTATACTTTCAAGGCAATATACACCCCCCCCCCTCCACACACACTTAGTAACTATTGTGTCTTAATGACGATCTTCAGAAGAACACGACACTTATCAATACTCTGACTTCCATGCCATATAAAAGTTTTAAACATAAAAGATCATTGGTTTCTTATGTACAAATATAGACATATTTAAAACTATAGAATCTGTCACTTCCATACTGCAGACATCGTAGCGATTTGATTGAAAAAATTTTAAAGCCACTTTAAAAATCCTAATCTCTCTCTCTCTCTCTCTCTCTCTCTCTCTCTCTCTCTCACACACACACACACACACACAGAATGGGTCTCGCATTAAGAATGAAAGTATGAAGAAATTTCAAGAGTAATTTGTTCCATCTACCTATAATCCGAGAATTTAAACAAATGTCAAAGTTCCAGAGATTTCAAAATACAATTGTTATTGTAAGATACTTTTTTCATCATTGAAAGCATTTCCTCAAAACTGAATACATTATAGTTTACAGACATGGTAGAAATACTTTTTCATCTTGGAAGGCTCAACAGAAAATGAAGATTATTATAATAACCAATAACTGTTTTCTTTTCACACGTTCATTCAAATTTGTCTACAGAGGAGCGCAGTACATTGTACAGCGATAAGATTTGAATATCTAATTTTGATATTCAAAGAACAATTTCAGAATTTGCGCAGAATCATGTTTGTTCCAGTACAAATAAATCTGTAATGTCTCATCTTATCTTCATGATCTGACTGATTGGATTTTAAAATATGACCCAAATAGCATAACTGCTGACATATGCAAGTCCTTAAAATCTACAGAGGTAGGAGATGGACATTTGAAAGAAACTGACTGATAGACCATGCATACAGATCTTTGTGTATTATACAGGATATCATTTAAAATGCCTGATGGACCGCTTTGCTAAAGCATGCGATGAGTTTGGGTTGACCATCAGCCTAAAGAAAACCAACGTGATGGCTCAGGACGCGGATCCCCCAGGATCATCATCAACAACTACGAACTAGAGGTAGTCAGTCAGTTCACGTACCTCGGCTCTACCATCACCAACAACCTCTCGCTCGATACTGAGCTCAACAAACGGATTCAAAAGGCATCAACAGCTCTCTCCAGGTAGTTGCAGAGAGTGTGGAACAACAGCATGCTGACCCTGAACACTAAGATCTCCGTGTATCGTGCCTGTGTGCTAAGCACTCTCCTGTACGCCAGTGAAACCTGAACCCTGTACGCCTCACTGGAGAAAAGACTGAGCGCCTTTCACATGCGATACCTCCGACGCATACTCGGGAACACCTGGAGCGATCTAGTGACAAACAACGAGGTGCTTGATCGTGCCAAGATTCCCAGCATGGTCACACTCCTCCGCCAACGTCGCATCAGATGGTTGGGCCATGTACGTCGGATGGATGACGGACGGATCCCCAAAGACCTTCTTTATTCCAAGCTTGCCTCTGGCAAAACATCGATCGGACGGCCACATCTCCGCTTCAAGGATGTCTGCAAGCGCGACATGAAAGTCCTCGACATCGATGTCAACACCTGGGAAGAGCTTGCTCTAGACAGGTCCAGCTGGCGACATGCTCTGATTACTGGCTTGAAAACCGGCGAGGACAAGCAACGCTTGCTAGCCGATGAAAATCGATCGGAGGAAGAAGAAGCAGCTCCAACCCACACCAGACTCAACCTTCAAGTGCAGCAAGGACTGTCACTCCCGTGTTGGACTTCACAGCCACAGCAGACGCTGCACAACCACCAACCGGGACATCTCTCATGGGCGCACTTCCATCGTCTCTCGAGACTAACGGATGCCAACAACATCTCAAATGCGTATTGTTTCACGTTTCTTTAATAATTTCTTTAAACCTTTGTTAGAAGAATTTATCAATGACGTATTATCAGTAAGCTAAATTACTTTAGAAATAAAACATTTGGTACAAAATGTATCGTCACGTGACACTAACCATGCTTACGATTTAACTTGTCTATGTATATATTTAATAACAAAAACGAACGAATCCCCCCCCCCCGGGCCTCACCTTATTGGTTACAAGGAAGGAGCCGGGATACTGCACTTCCCCAGCGCACATAGTGCAACTGTTTGCCATACTAGCTAACTAGAGTGTGAATTCCGTAGACAGGTATCAGTCAACTTTTAAAGTGTTCATCCAATCACTAACCCTATCAAATGCCTTATTAGCGTCTAAAAGCATGCAAACACTGGGCTACCATGTTGGTCATATTAGTTGACAGTTTCCTTCAAGCTATAGATGTACAAGTCTGTTGAATGTTGTCCATTATCAATGATTGTGAAGATTGGGATTCTGATTTTCGTGTTAAGTTCGTTTATTTAGGTTTAATTGTACCAATTCTTCCACTTAATCCAATAGTTTCTTGTCTATTTCATTTCTTCATTCACATGTTTGTGTTGTAAACGTTTGTTTCAAATCACTGAATTCACGTTTGTGTTGTAAACGTTTGTTTCAAATCACTGAATTCACATGTGTGTGTGTGTGTGTGTGTGTGTGTGTGTGTGTGTGTTGTAAAAGCTTGTTTCAAATCACTGAATTCGCATGTTTGTGTAGTAAACGTTTGTTTCAAATCACTGAATCCAACCTAAATTGCAAAGATATAATCAAGACATTATTCCAACTGGCCTCAATTTTTTTTTCTTTTTCTCTTTGAAAGTGTTCTACAACTCTGACAGGGTGATAGGATTATCTAACTTGCTATTGAAAATCATTTTTAACTGAACAGGTACAATCCCTAGCAACACAATTATTTAATACTCGTAAGATTAATAGCTAATGCGATTGATCTGATTGAGGCAAAGGTATAAATGTTCAGTTTTTTAAAGACCCACAAACTGTTTCCGATTCTGAAACGCCTTCATGTATCTGGCCGCTCAGGTGGCCTAGTGGTTAGAGCGACCGCCTCGGATGCTGGAGGTCGCGGGTTCGAACTCTGGCCGAGTCATACCAATGACTTATAAAAATGATACAGATAGCTGCCTCGCATTAAGAGGTTAGTGTTAGAACTAGACGGCCTGGTATAATGTGACTGGGTAGAACATCATGCTACATGTCCGCGGCATGATGCCCCAGTTCTAGACATCACTATCAACTGCAACACTGCAGACATCGTAGCGATATGACTGAAAAATTGTTAAAGCTACGTTAAAAAAACCCCCAGAAAACAAGAGCCTTCATGTATCTATGGCTGTTGAGGCCTAACATATCTGAGCTGCAGTTGCTTATGTACATGCAGTTGCTTCTGAGTTGTGTCTCAAACGTCAATCCTTTCATCATTGGCACCCGTTAGTCCTCATACCCTCTTACTGATAAAGTTCTAAAGTTTTAAAATTTATCGGAATTTAAAACAGGTTTTGTTTCATGCTTGTCGTTTACATAATAGGAGATGTGAGTTTTTATTTCATCGAATATACTGTTATATTCATCAACACAATATATTTTTTACAATGCAATGGATAGTTTTCCATTTTTATCACTTGGATTGGTAAAATAGTCCTCCTCGGAGGGGACCATCGGTTTTATAATGGTCTTCATTTGTATTTGGAATACATTTGCAGTTAACTTATTAAAACCTCCGTCTGTCTGTCTGTATGTCTCTCATAAGGTTCTTTTGTTCAATTTCTCTGCGTGTACATTCATTGTTGATCCGACTCGATTCCACTTTTTATTCCATTCTGAATTATCAATACTACTTACAGTGTGTTAAAATTTAAAATTCTGCATTTGATATCGTTAAACTCGCACTATGTGCTAATTAAGAAACACTAATAATCAACAGGGTCTATTTTAGTTATTTTTCACAAAACATCCCCAACATTTAAAAAATCTGTCTCGACAAACATGTGTAAGTTTTCCGTGTATCCATATGAACAATGTCTTTCTTCAAATACTTTAACTCTATATTTATAAACTGAACTGTTTCAGTGTTTTAAAATTTTTTTCATTTTTCTGCTAACTGTTCTGTGGACTGGGCCACGAATCTAAACCGTCTACATTGTCCATTTAAATACTATTTATTTTCTTCTTTCACAGCCTGGAGTCAGTGTTAAATGAAATATATTACTCGTCGACGGTCCATATAATTTTTATTTGTCCATCTGGCTCATTTTTACAATTGACTTGATGAATATGGGCGTTGGACGTCTATACTCGAGGGCCATCCACATGTAACGTCAGGCAATTTTGGCTGATTTTTTACCCCCTCCCCCATGTAACATTTCGTCATAAAAGCTGAGACCCGCCTCAATTTTGAAGTCACAAAGATTTGACCCCCACCAAGAAAAAAAAAACGCAAAGTAAAATTGGATTGAAATCACTTTGTATAGAAAAACACGTAACAATACAACAATGTATTCTAAATTATTTAATACTAAATAACAATATACTGATCAATCCAGGTTTAGTCATCTGAAAACCTATACTAACGAGAAAAAAAATATGGATAGGAAAGACTTAAAATCTAAGGAATAAAGCTGTGGGCATCTCATCCCCTGAGTTTATTTCTCAATGTGCTCTTCCTCCTATGGTGAAACTGCGAGTCTACGTAGTTTACAGTATATCTGGCGCTGGCGTTGTTTCCTACCGCACACAAGTCGAACCCTCTTCCCGTGCATGACGTCATGTATAGACGGCCCCTTGCTTGCCAGGGAAAAAATCTATATCCACCGTACTGGTGCCATATATCTTTATAGACATTAAGCCCATTGCACTCAAAGATAACCAAGTCTTTGTATTTTAATTAGTCTAACCGATTGTTATAGTTTCTCTGTTTCCTACAGTATTTCACATGAAATCAAAGACCGTATCGATATAAATTGTTATATTTATCGGCCATTGACATGAATACATGGTGTATTTAATATGTGTACAGCAAATCAATGATTGTATCTATATAGAATGTACCTTTATCATCCATTGATAGGAATACATTGTGTGTATATTACAGATTCTGCTGTATAAAATAAATATCTACCGTCTTGAAATCTTACTCTATACAAGTTGTTTTTATTTGAACACGTTCGGGCAAATCTGTGTGCGAGATTCCTCTAAGAGGTCAATGCATGTTTAGTTCTTATTGTTATAGGGTTTTAACGCCATTTTTCAGCACAAGATAGGCTATACATGGCGGCCAGTATAAATGGTGGAGGAAGAACCCGGGAAAACCCCGGAAAGAACCACCGACCAACGAGATTTACTGTTCTTATTTGCTACTGGCAAGCTTTCTCACATACCCACATTGGCCGAGTCCGAGACTCGAACCCACGCCGACAGAGGTGAGATGGCAGTGATCCGTAACGGTGAGTGCTTTAGACCACTCGAGGCCCCCAATGCCTGTTTATATGCAAAATGAAATAAGCACTCGTATCAAACAGCCATCTTGTACTGTCGCTTCTAAGTTTACTGTTCTTATTTGGTATGCAAAATGTCCGATATCTGAATAGCATCATCCATTGTGACTCTATGATATATTTACATATATTATTCCTTGGTAAAGATTTATAGATACCTTGGTGGGTCGTTGGAACAGATTAATCACTGAGTCTAATTGTGATAATATGACTATCTGGTTTAATTTGGTGCTCTGATACTAAATAGATTTTCATGTGTTATTTTAATTTCTTTTTCTGGTGACAGAAAAATACATTCTAAAATAAAAAATATTACGGTATAGTCGCTTGTTACAGTCATTTTTATTGCGAAATTTTGTATTATTCTATTTTTGGGGGTGGGGGGGGTTGTTATGCTTGTGCATGTATGCGAAGGCGTTTAAAGTATTTTTATGTAATACATCCTTCCTCTTTCAATCAAAGGCTCAAGCCTGAGTGATGAATACTTGAATTATGCAAATCAGGTTTATTATTATTATTATTATTATTATTATTATTATTATTAATTGTTCAATAAATTTTGCTTATAATCAAAACTGTAAATCTTGGATATAAAAACCCGGTAGCGATGTCTTGCATTATTTGCGTCATTTGAAAATTCAAGAATCTGATGTAAACATGATACACAAGTATTTTATTTTTTATGTTAAGGAAAAGTCGATCTGTCACATTAATCATTCTATACTGTGATGTATATATATCCATTTTTATATTAAACACTTATTTTGTTTATACTAGTACCAAATATTTTCCTTATTGCCACTGTTAATCTAGATCAGCGTCATCGAGGATTTAAATATTTAAACCGTTGCTATCAGGAAATTAAAACAAGGGAGTTATCTATCAATTAAACGGTGATCAACAGAATTCTAACTGCAGCTGTGTACAAGAGCATTTGGCCCAAAAGTGACAATAGAGATTTCGGCTGGAAATGGGAGTATTTGGCTCGAAAGTGGCGATAGAGACACAGGTGGGAATGGGAGTGGTAGCTGCTTGGAGGAGGTTTGCTTGGAAGAACGGTGAGAACAGATGAAACGTAATAAATTTAAATTCACCTTTATGAGGAATTGTCTTTCAGACTACCACTCCCTCTCTCTTCTTCCTCTCCCACCAACTCCACCAGCACCTCTCTCTCTCTCTCTCTCTCTCTCTGAAAGACATCTATTTAAAGCACGACTACACATTTATTGACATACACCCTGTGAGTGGGATCATACAGTTGCAGGTAGAAAATCCCAAAATGCTCTAGTACAACCCATTGACTAGTTGGAAAAGTTCGAAACAGGTTAATTGAGCAGTAAGCCCACGTGTTCCTTCGGAATTATGCACAAGCAACTCCGGACTTACAACGTTTCTAATCAATTCGCTCCACAATCAAACACGATAAATTGTGTTTGTCATGACGTTACGTATCGAGGCTTGCAAATACGCCATGAAACAATAAATCCATACAGTGCTTACCAGTGACATACTGTATCAAACCCTGCATGAGAGCTCAACAGTCTGTGTCATCAATAAATCTTTCTGGTCGTAAAATTAAATCAATGCAATTAAAATAAAGACATTCCAATACTGCCCCAGTTTGTAGCACTGTTCTATCATTTGTGTTTTGTTTTGTTCCCCATTTCCATCCTACTAATTCTTATTGTATTGCATACGCATATAAACTTGTTATCAAAGCTAGAGTACTGGTTTTGTAGCCGAAATAGGCCACTGATTTTGAATAACGCGTAGGTTGAAAACCGTCTTTGATTTTCGTTATTGATTATCCTGACACAAGTTCGTTTATCTGTCCATTAAACTCACTAGGGTATTAAATGACGCAGAGTGGAATTTTAATAAAACATACACAAATTTGTAATCATGGTTGCATTCCACTGGGTAAAGTCCAAGATAAAGTGCCTTTCTTTATACATGTATCAGTCAGCTTTAGTCATCCAAATGTTGTTTGCAGCATTGTGAAATTGTATTATGATAACACAATTTTTATTTTCCTACAAGATAGAATTCTTAACACGGAGACTTTACCCAATCTGGTTGACAAGTACAACGTTGTGATCAAGCCCCACAGTAGGAACGGTATAATGTTATATACATGTATATCTTAGCAAATATAGGTTATACAAATACAGTCAGTGTGTCCGTAATACAGACAGAGTAAGGGATTTAGCTTTGTTTTAAAAACAAGTTGCAGTTTAGTTACCGCATGGCTGAGAGTGTTATAAAAATATAGTACACTCCTACAGAATATTTGAAGAAACTGACAAAGTAGGCATATTCTTCAACGACCAGTCTGTCTTCCAGGCTTCAGCTGTACCCAAACATCGCAATAACACATGCTGCATAGGAACATTTTGGAAGACCATTTTATACCACCCCTGGTCGATTACAGTTTAATGAAACTAATGACGTCACGTTATAATTCTGCCTGGCTTTACATGATTTAAAGGGGCAGGAAAGGGACACAAATCGAATCAGTAAGTACCAATTCATTCAGTGTAAATTGTGGAATAGAGGGGTGTATTTTACATAAAATAAAGAAAGTCCTCGATGTCCAAAAGTGTACACCTCTGCAGTATAAAATGTGCTCATGTTCCAAGTTATACATCTGAAGTATATTTTCCATAAGTTGCCATTGGTCAAGAGTGCTTTGCTGGACCACACTTTGCTGGACCACACTTTGCTGAGTCCTATATTGGAGATGTATTGATATTACAAAGTTTCACATCACTCTAAGCATAGAAGGGGGATCGATAAGAGCGATCATCCAGCTCTGGCTGGTGCTACAAACTAATATAAAATTGATTTCCATTTATTTCGTGATTCACTTCTTTATAGATACTTTTATTTATTCTGACATTAGGGATATCATGGGATTGTTGCAAACCGGTAGTACTGATTTACATTTATATTACACTGTAATAAGAGAAGTGACATATCAATTAACATTCATTAACATAGGTACTCAAAACAAGGCTGTAAAATAAAAAAAAAAAAATATGGTTCAAGGAAGAAAATTTGACAATGGAAAGGTGAATGGAGTCAAGAATTGTTTGTTTTAATTTTATTGCGAATAAGGAAGAACACTGAATGCGCTTAAAGTTCTTTTAGTCGTCTTGATGCTTTTAGTAGAAAATATATGCCGATGCTATATTACTTGCATTTTGTGGGAAGAAGACTAAAAAATAAATAATCCAAAGTAAAAAAAAATTAAAAAACAAGTAAGACTTCAGGATATTTTAAAGATTAAAATTAAAATCGCCACTCATAATTTTGTGTAACGCCATCTCATGTAGGGATACGATAACACGAATATATATATATATATATATATATATATATATATATATATATATATATATATATATATATATATATATATATAAGCGCAGTCAGACGGAGCACAGGTCATATAATGTCGTTTGTTACGGTTTAAACGGTAAATAAGTGCGCACATCGATTAGTAAAGCAAGATGGTGGTATAGATTTAAAGTACAGGAATTCTGATAGAAGTATGTCCATCGAAACTTTGCTGAGTTAAGGAAAAAATTATGGCGTAAAAGAAAAGGAAATACGTTATTAAATCTGAATCACAATATGTCAGATAAATCTAAAGTGAAGACAATCAAGGTTTGTACATGGTGAACAATAAAGTTGATGAACACAGTGAAAAATGGAGTAAAAGACTGAATCTAATGAAAAAGTTATAGTGAAATACATAAATGTCAGTAAATCAAAATTAACTTTTCGAAAATTTACTGCCTGATACCAAAACAACTGAGAAATCGCCAATAAGCCTTAAAACCAGAAACAATTTAAACATGCAAATAAAATTTAAAGAATCATAGCGAAAAGATCCGATGATTCATTTAACAGAAGCGACGACAATTATTCATTTTAAAGTGGCAAAAAACATGGTTTCTATGAATTTTTCTGTTACACTGAAGATCATCGGTTGAAGAATATGCTAATTCAATTCAGTGAAAGTAGTTTGACAACCCACGGGGGGGGGGGGTCAAACTAGTTGAGTACAAAAATTATTACCACATAAACAATAAAGTGGAATATGTCACTGAGCGTTGATCTGACATTTTCCATGCCAAATTTGGGCAGGAAATAGGCGAGTAACAATATCGGTCGCTATAAAATGTTTGACGAAACAAATACCACTAGAGCATATAACAGTTTTGCTCATAATTGAATGATTAAAACATATAAAATGTCGACGACCGGTATGTACATGAACACTGTAACTTTCTTGTAGATCTATAATGAATACTTCTGATGCTATGTGTCATTTTGAAGGAGATTAGGAGCGTCTATATTAAAAATTATAGACTGGGCCACGTTCGCTGTTCTAGTGTACCTTGCCTGGCTCACGATGCAAGTTTATAAACATATATCAGGTGTAGAACGTGGAAGTTTAGTGGACAGTGCTAAGTCCCTGGTAATTGACAGTGGAATGGTAGGAGGAACATCAATGTCAAAATCAGCAATTAAAATAAGCCTGTATTTTGGTACACATCAACCAATAACTCTGCTCATTGAACTCGTCTATCTTCATGATCTATCATAATTATTTCATCCTTAAATAAGCACCGTCTGCCTGTCGAGTCTTGTTTAAGAGAAACGCTAGATGATGACAGAGTAAAAAAATATATGTATTCAATTTCTATCCAATCCAGTACAATCTCACAATCTTTCACACCAAAAATTAGCATTGTTATTAAGTTCCTTCATTCACGTTTAAAATTACTTTAAAATGAGGGAACCTGAGTGGCCGAGTGGTCTAAAGCACTCACCGTTCCGGATCACTGCTGTCTCACCTCTGTCCGCGTCAGTTCGAGTCTCAGGTTTGGCTAACGTGGGAGAAAGCTTGCCAGTAGCTTCTCGTGGGTCGGTGGTTCTTCGCGGGGTTTTCCATGGTTCTTCCTCCACCAGTTATACTGGCCGCCATGTATAGCTTATCTTGTGCTGAAAAATGGCGTTAAACCCTACAACAACAACAACAACAACAACAACTTTAAAATGAATTGGTTTGATTATTACAGTTTGATGTTTAACTGGGCATCTGATGTGGAAACATGCTCGCAATGTCAATGTAAAGGCAGGAAGAAATATAAACGGCAGGACTGTGCACTTTGGTTCTGACGCCTCAAATGGTACAGCACCCGTCAAGAGATTTAGATGCCCCGGTTCGAGCCCTTGGCTGCCGTGCATTTTCTTTCCATGTTGCTGGGATAGCTATATGTGGCAAAATTTTTATAGCCACCTATAACTTTCCTATTGCAGAGTTGCAAGTCTTTTCTGGATAAATTTGTCGATTTTTTTGCACAGATATTAAACTCTTTGTGAGAATCAAATCTGAGGCTCGTTAACGTTGTACTTGCAAGTATTCTCGCCACTTAATTAATCACAAAGGAAAGCAGTCTTTTCTGCTGTTGACTTTAAGCCATTGTGCAGCTGATGGTGATATAATCGTAATGTACTGAAGGCAAATGCTTTATGGTTCGCAGTCTTAGTTTTCACCTCCTGTCACTGCATAGGCATCTGCAAATGTTGCATCGAGTCTGAAAACACGTGGAAAGGGGGGGGGGGGCAAGAACACAATGGACAATGATCTGTTAGAATACGAAAGTCAAATGATAATCTAAAAGTTTTACCATAGACTGCAAACTGATCAGCTTCTTCGCCATATTGTGTACAATATCTACTTTTAACTTTGCAAATTTATTACGCACTATAACTTCTTCGATCATATTCATCTTAATAAATCGTGTTAATAACAAATCTTTGTATACATGTACAAGCTGTAATCATTGAATTCATTTGTAAACATAAACCTTTCCATGCGATGTTTTCTTTAAAAGGTTTCTATGGACATTGTTTCGTTCAGGATCACGTTTTTCCTTACGTCAAGCAAGAAAATGTAATTACATGGTACAGCTAATTATCTCGAATGGTATATTTTCCTGCTCGGGAGGAGTTTCGTATTTACCTACGTTGGCATTTTCTATTTTAGCTAGAAAAAGTTGACTCTTGTTATTATTACTCTTTCTTAATACAAAACAAACTGTAAGCAATATGCACGCTAATGGCCATCACAAGTACCGTAGTTGCATTCATCAGAAGGTTGGTGTAATTTTCTCACTATCGTTTAAATAAAGAATCTATCAAGTTTATTAAAATTAACAAATATTTTATTTCTATAACTTACTAAGTGACAACTTTTATGAGGAACTGGCAGTAGTGTGTAGTTTATCCTAATTAATTCTAAACGTTCTATCACAAGTCCAAAAGTTCCGAATGAATCTAATATTGAATGTGCTGATGTACCAAAAGCTTTTTGAATGTGCTGATATACCAAGTCTTGATGTATGAATTCGATATATTGCAGAATGTCTTTGAATGAATTCAAAACAATCCCAAATTGGTGTTTTAGTCCAAAAAGTCAATGAGTACTTTGCAATTCTAATTAATATTTTAAATAAATGATTCCTCTCAAATTATATCTGAACACAACAGTAAACTATTCCACAGTCTGAACTTAAAATAGGAATGAATAATTTTGTTTACCTCATCCTATGTATACTAATCTCACTTGACCTAAGACAATAAAATGCCCGCCATGTGGGTCACTTTAAATGGAAAATTACATGAAATTTTAAGCAAGCTCTCTTCCAGAACATTCTAAGTTCATAAATAAAGTTAGGTCATCAACTCAAATGGAAGCAAACATCTTTAAACAAAATGTCAAAAGTCAGGTAGGCCACAAATGTACCTGCAATTACGGACAAAGGTCAAGCACACAATCTAACAGAATGTATATATATATATATATATATATATATATATATATATATATATATATATATATATATATATATATATATATAATGCTAGGGTAGTAGAAAAGAGGACTTAGATACTGTCCTTGATCTATGATTTAAAACGAAATGAAATTTATTTTAAAAGAACGATTTATACTTCCTACATTTTTCATAGGTATTTTTAGCAAACCAACTGAACGATCCTCAAAAACATGTATTTTCATTTAGAGCAATTTTTCTTCAATCCTCTCAAAATGTATTAATGATTTATATTTTTCAAATTTTGCCATTTCTATAGTAAATTCAGAAAAAAACCACTTCTTATAGTGTGGCACCTATACTCCTTTCGATCAAAGAATGTTGTCTACAAATCGTATCTGTTTTTGATGAGTCGTTGTAGATTGAAGTAATGAAGTGTTCTTCAAATTGTGCTGTGAATTTCAATTTTTACAATTTTGTGTATTTACATGTATCAAATGTGCAACTTGTTCCTTCTTAATGCTACATTCTGTCACTAATCATGCTGTCAGAGTTGATCTTGCTTATTTCCATGTTATGGTCATTAAATGTAATATTTTAATCTGCACCATTTCAAGGACAGCACATCTTTTATCAGTGCCGGATTATCCAATAGGCAGAGTAGGCACCGGCCTATGGGCCCCACGCCTTTTAGGGGCCCCGCGACAACGGATCAAAATAATACTGAACTGATTTGATCTTGAAAGTATTTGGAGATAATTTGCGACGAGGGCCCCGAGATTTCGACTGCCTAGGGGCTTCGACAGGGTTTAATCCGGCACTGTCTTTTATGATTGCAGTTATCGGAGGTAAATCTTTGTCCTCTTAAGCGTTATTCTTCAAGATAAGTCGCTTTCAGCACTCTTAATTCCATCAAAACTTATCAACAACCAAAACCTAATTATCTCTTGATATATACATTGTTATTGTAATGTTAAATATATTTTTCTCACGTGTCTAAACGCTGAATTTAATATAAAGTAGCTTTGTGCCTTCATCTTGATTTATTTTTTCAACAGAGACAAATTGTGAAACCAACCTTCATTATTATCTTGTCGGTACAACTATGTTTGTAATTTATTAAACAAAATCCTCGAGTCTGGCTGGTCTATTAAGTTTTAAAATTACGTTTTTAATAAATTCACCGCCCGAACGTCGTTACATGTGATTGTGATACACATATATAACTATCGGATTTAATCTTGTTCATTTTTTTATTGGCAGGTCCGTGTCTCGTATTCCTTACTGCTAATATATGCAACACTTACTAAACCTCTTCTTTTTGCAAATTCATAAATCCAATCCATTATATACACAGGCAATGTACTTATTATTATTATTATTATTATTATTATTATTATTATTATTATTATTATTATTTCAATATTCCACTTGAATTTTACCAGTTCATGCTTTCTTTTGTACATTTCTTCTATGCAAGTGAATGGAACTTGCGTGATTTCTTTTCTCCCTATTTTCCCCGTTTTCGTTTGATTCATATTATTAAGTTTAGTTCGATCTTGTCTGTCTCTTGTTATATATACGATAACGCTTGTGGGGGGGGGGGGGCGGCGGTCCTGGTGGCCGAGTGGTCTAAAGCTCTCGTCTTTACCCAGGGGTGGATTAAGTCTTGCTGGGCACGGCTGGTGAACTTGGTGGATTTACAAACACGTACTTTATTATGTAAATATGTACTGTCCTTTATTTGTGTGGAATTATTATAGATACATCAGACTAAGTATCAGCCGGTTTAGACCTATATATGGTTTACTGAAACACATGTAATTTTATTCAATGCAATCAGGAGGGGCTCATTACTAAATTGGCCCGGGGAACGTGTCCACCCCCTCCCCCCAATGTGCCCTGTCTTCTCAGCTGTCCGCGTGGGTTCGGGTCCTCTCGCTCGGCCTATGTGGATATGCAAGAAAACTTGCCTGTAGCTTCCCGTCGGTCGATGGTACTTCCCGAGGGGTAGGGGGAGGATCCAGAGTTCTTCCTTTTCCATTTAAACTGTTATACTGGCTATGTATGATGTTAAGCCGACAACTGCAACAACAACAACGCTTTAGTGACCTATTTTCTTCCGTTTCGGACCACTCTGATGCACAGCTCATTAAAGTTGATAATTTTTATCAGAGCGGAAGTAGGTGTTCTATTGCTAACTGTCACAGGACGAAAAGGGGCATTTTTGATACCCAGACGGATTCAGACAAAATAAACGGACCTGTTTCTTATAGACGTATAGCTACAAGATTATCACAAACAAATGAATAATACATATTAGACGGCAGTCATGTAAGTAGCTACTGCGAGTAAGACAGTCATGAGCGTTATATATTTTCGAGGATTATCTTTCTTCCTACTTTTTGGTGCAAATGGTGGTTTATGTTACGTTATATGGAGAAACAGACACTGAATAGCTTCTTCGGTTCTTATCGTTTTCAAATTTAAAATACTTATATTCCAAACTTTCTGTTACGTTGTAACTTAATAATGCAAAATTGTGTATTACGCCTGTTCAATGTTTTTTTTTTTTTTCCAGCACTAAGTCTAGTTTCAGTAAGCTCAACAAATATACAGGTATAATCCTACAGTGTTTCCTTTAACAGAATGTCCAACATATTGTATGCTCAACTTTTCTTCCAAGGTGTCCAAAATTCTTCCACTGGATGGCCTAGGGACTTCCCTTTTCTACACACTGTTTTCCCAACCATTATGAATCCTCCCACCGCTACAAGAGCTAGTTAATTGTGCCTATCTGTTGTTTGCAACAAAGAAAACAATGCTCTCTCTAGGACGCATCACAGCTGTCTTAAGTGGACAATTTTCGTTATGTGAAAACTTCTTTACATGATATGGTTCTTTCCATTTGCCTTATGTGATGTGCTTTGGACCCTATATTATGAGCAAATATCTTGGTATGATGTGCTTTGGTCCTTATATTATGTGCAAACGTCTTTATATCATACACTTTTGTTAAAATGTAGTGAAACATAAAACACTGATGAGCAAACATGGAACTTTCCCAAGTGCACAAAGGGGACAAATTGTCAAAGTACATGGTAAATAGCTATCATCTTTCTTTATGCCCCTTCCTGATGAGCTTTGGTTTCTATCATACTCGATAGCCAAGGTTCCCATATGTTAACCCTATCTCTCTCTTGGCAGATCAAACGGATATTTCAGTGCTTTAGGCCTGCAAAATTCATTCACAAGCTACCGCATCCAATCAAAATTAAGTTGTTCAAATATGAACACTGTTCATACATGGCTGAGACAAGGCAAGCACACAACTGGAATAGACTCATAAATAATCAATTTTCCACCATCGGTCCATGTTTGTATAAATACATCCTTTCAAATACACCTGTAATGGCTTCTCTCTGGTACTTTGTCACAATTTTAATGTAACTTATAAAATATCTTTTGAAGTCAATTGCCTCCACAATTTTCGGTCAACATACAATACATCACTGTAACATGCTATTGGTTAACTGGCATTACATACTAAGGGAGGCATTTCATGCGTTATGTATGTTTAATTTGCACTGTTTGTTTTTAAATTTTTTTAAATTTCATTACATGCTTTTGTAATATAACACTGTATGTTGGACTTATCCTTGTCCAAAACTGAGTTCATTTTTGCTTGACCTGAACTGACTTTTTTATTTTACTCTGTAAACAACTAATACATAGCTACAATGTTCTCTATGTGTATGGGCTTAATATCAGGATCATTATTAATAGAAGTAAAAATGTTTATTTGGGTCTAAATCAAGATTATTTGAATTGACCTGTCTACCTGACATAATCCAGGTTCTATACTGTATTTTAATTTTAGTAATAGGTTTCTAATAATAAGTAACATTTTTGTTTTGTAAACATCAGAATCATTCTATTGCACAAAAGCCTAATCCGTGTTCATAAATAAAAATTTTGTACCCATGCTTACATCCCAAGTTAGATGAGCAGATTCAAGAAGTTTTTAATTGTCATTTTTACACACACACACATTCCTTTGTACTTGTAACAACAAAACCTTACTTCTTTTCTATTTTGTAAAATGTACCCTGGTATGTTGAGTAAAAGTTTATCATAGCCCAAACTTTGTGTCAGAATTTGTTTACACAACAGTACATATGTGATATTAAAATAAAGGTATCCATTACATTTGTAGTCTAGATAATACAGCTGTTCACAATGGAATCCATGTACTGTTCACTAACATCCAGAATCTGAATTAAAATTGCAGCAATTTTCTGCATAAAATTGAAGCAATTTTCTGCATTAGTTTTTAGTTTACCACTGTGGCTACACAATATACACTCCATTCAAGCGCCCACAAAAATTCCATCTTTGCTCCTAACTGTAGGGAAGTTTGGACCAAACAAAAAGAAGTCTGGACAGAATATATGGAAGTTTTGCCTGACTGCATCTATAACGAAGTTTGGACTGAACACAGTCCAAATATTAAGAAGTTTAAACTGAAGATAAAGTTTTTCATTTTACTATATACTGTAAGAGCAAAGGCACATCATATAAAGTAGTTTGATACAATATAAGGACAAAAACATACCATATAAAGATGTTTCCTCATGCAGTAAGGCACACCAAAAATGTGTTTCTGGTCAGCTGACCGTCCCTGTGTCCCTGTTTTTTCACTGCCGACCCTGGTACTTTCTCCTGCCCCACCCCCCTGGTTAAAAAGAAAAAGAAATCCTGAAATTGATCTTTGCATCTAACTGAGCTGGTTTAGCCCAGTACTTGAAGTGCTTAGTACATTATACTAATCATTATAATGTATATAATGTTGAAAGAAATTTTTTAAAATTTAAAGAAAATAAACATTTAGCGAAATCGATTTGTGCATCTAACTGATCTGGCTTAGCCCTGTACTTGAGTGTTTAATACACTATATATACTAATCATTATATATATATATATATATATATATATATATATATATATATAATTTTAAACGCAGTGCAATAGGAAACACATCGGGGGGGGGGGCACTAAGAAAAAAAACATTGCATATAAAGACATTTCTACATAACAGAATTAAAATGATCCAGCTCTGGCATTCCACAGACTCCTACTGCACCAGTGGCCTAGTGGTTAGTGTCCCCCTTGGATGCAAGAGGTGGTGGGTTCAAACCCTGGCTGAGTCATACCAACAACTTATAAAAATGGTACCAACAACTGCCTCGCTTGGCGCTCAGCATTAAGAGGTTAGTGTTAGGACCGGTCGGCCTGGTGTCAGGATAATGTGACTGAGTGGGACATCATGCTACATGTCTGCGGCATGATACCCCAGTGCTTGACATCACTATAAACTGCCACACTGCAGACCCCAGTGCTAGACATCACTATAAACTGCCACACTGCAGACACTGTAGCAGTTTGACTGAAAAATTGTTAAAGCTACATTATAAATGCAAATTACACCCCCCCCCGACTCCTGTTTAATTTGCTGTCTAGCAACAATTGCCATATCACTCTGTTATGGACATTGGTAAGTGTTTCACTGAATCTAAGGTGTTAGACATTGATTTAGACACATTTTAGCAAACTATCCTTAAAAATTCAATTTATTTCAACCATCCAATTGCCACAAGCACTGAAGATATTCACTGTCAAGTTCAAAGTGGCAATGTGATTGATAAAAGAGATTCAGCCAAGTACAGAATATCAATTCAGAAGTGTTCTCCATGGTATAATAGTGTTAGAGACAAGCTTCTCACGGCTAAAGTAGGTTGAGAATTTTCAACAGCATCACTATTCATAAGCAGCTTTCTGGAACTGCTGGTACACATAGTTCATGCAACAAAACCAGCTTACTACAGTAATAAGATAACTGAAAGTTCTTACTGCAAAGAGCTCTTCTAGATTAGGAACAAGCTATTGTCAAGGAATAAAATATTCACCACTTCTAACAACCTTCTCTCTGGTCGACCTTCTGGACCTATATGCAAATTTCTTCCAGGACGAAGTTCAGTCTATCAGACATAAGCTTGACAACGCAATTTTCAGCTAACTCATTTTCACCGTACAGTCACGATAAAGAATATTTATGGTGGCAACATGTCTCTATTGAGTACGTACAACTGTGATCAAGAGTGCCCTAAAGTCATGTGATACAGTTCTGACATAACTGCTGCTTAGATTCAGTATTGCCTTCACTAACCAATGTTATCAATACTTCATTCTCATCTGGGGAATTCCCATCATTTTTCAACTGCTCTGGTGGCATAAGTGGTTAGAGCATCTGCCTTAGATGTATGAGGTTGAGGGCTCGAACTCCGGCACAGTTTTACCAAAGATTTATAAAAATGTTACTAGCAGCTGCCTCGCTTGGCACTCAGCATTAAGAGGTTAGTATTGGGATTGGTCGACCTGGTGTCAGGATAATGTGACTGGGTGGGACATAATGCCATGTCTGCAGTATGATGCCTCAGTGATAGACATCACTATAAGCTGCCACACTATAAGCTTTAACAATTTTTCAGTCATATCGCTATCATGTCTGCAATGTGGCAGTTTATAGTGATGTCTAGCACTGGGGCATCATGCTGCAGACATGTAGCATGATGTCCGACCCAGTCACATTATCCTGATACCAGGCCAACCAGTCCTAACACTAACCTCTTAATGCTGAGTGCCAAGTGAAGCAGCTGTTAGTACCATTTTTTATAAGTCTTTGGTATGACTCGGCCAAGGGGCACTGTATTAAGTTCACATTATTATTATTATTATTATTATTAAGTGGTGACAGCTAAAGATGTATATTCACAAACTCACTATGTATCTTTAAACTTAAAAACATAAACAAGTCACTTGTCTTGAAATTTCAGATTTTTGAACGATACAACTTTTTTTATATAATCTAAGTACATTAATATTCATACATGTACATCAGTAAAGTGCTGTTAGATCTTAATCTCAGGGCAATTTCTAATGCCATACAACTTAATTTTTGATACGATGTTTGTTGAGGATTGTTTTCCAAAAGCTTGTGTGTGTGTGTGTGTGTGTGTGTGTGTATATATATATCACCAATATCAATATCTCCAATCACAATTCAGAAGTACAAGCTTTGCTTTAAAAAAACCCTCTAAGGTTACCTGAAAATATTCAGTACAAGTTCAAAAGAAAACAATGACTGATTCTTAGTAAACAGTTTGTACAGTCTGCTCATCCATAAAAACAAGAAATAAAAAGAGAAAAAGACAAAGACATTACTCACAATGGCCATTATAATATCCTAACTCCATTGATAAATTTAATGCAGTTCCCCTCATGGCTACTATAAGCAGGATGAGAGCCTCTAGTTGTAGCAGTATAGTCACTGGGAGGTGGATGGTCATGACAAATGCAAACCTTTAAGCAAACTATACGTCTCCATCTTTTAATGACGGATTGGATATTCATAATAGGCATTTTTATGACCATGGTGGTTTGACAAGTCTGGTTTACATACTTTTAGTCTCATTTTTTGCTGACCTGTCCTACCCTGTTTTAGATAATTTGATATTTTTGTTGGTGTGTGAGGTCAGAGGTCAGTGCTTATCAAAAAGTTGGTATTTGCTGAAGCTGCATGGTATTGGCATAGGTTAGCCACTTACTACCAGGCTTAAACACCCATACATTGGGCCGACGGGAAGACAATTTACCTCTCAGAAATTGGGAACATAACATTTGTTTAGACTTTAATTCATTGACAGAATAATCAGGCAGAGAGCAAATGTTTTTGTTAGGATCACTTTACTGTGGTAACATGTGCTCTTTGTGATGAATCTGTTTTTCTTCCAGATTGCTGAAAGCAATGACAGGTTTTACTGGTTGTTATCAAAATAAATATGTTGAAACCTATGTCTTTCTTTTTTATAAAAGCATTATGTGACTTCACTTAATATTTTCAAATTCTGCATACAGCAATGTTGGAAAGGGGGTTTAGCTGGTATCACATGACTACTGGACATGTAATGTCATGAATATATGTTGGCTGTGAGATTTATTCTTACCCTCTAGGAGAACAACTTAATCTTGAGGATTTATGTGATAATCTCTGAGAGAACTTGGACATATCTGATCATTCAGACTTTCCAAAGTTATGTTTGATGGCATTATTAAACACTGACTGGTAACAACTGAAACTTTGTAAGCCATCAGACTATTCAAATTATGACAACTACTTCTTCAGAATGGGGCCCCAGATGGCCGAGCGATCCAAATTACTCACTGCCATCTCACCTCTGTCTGCATGAGATTGAATCTCAGGCTCGGAAAACTTGGGTCTATGAGCAAACTTGCCAGTAGCTTCCTGTGAGTTTGTGGTTCTTCCTGGGATTATTCTGGGTTCTTGCACCAGATATATTGGTTACCATGCATATCCTATCATGTGTTGAAAAATGGTGTTAAGCCAAAAAAAATAGCAAAAACAAAAAACCTCAACCAGTCTGACCAAAAATTAGTACCCTCTGGTTAGTGGACTACTACTGATTTCAAGCCATATATATATATATATATATATATATATATATATATATATATATATATATATATATATATATATACATATATGTTCATTGGAGTGCAATGGTGGGTCTTCCATACTAGATGTATGGGCCTTCCCAACTTGAAAACATAATGGGATACCAGATGCTAGTATGTGTTTATCAGAATATTGTTTTTGTTAAAAGAAGATAACTGTACAAGAGATATAAGAAACTTTTTCAAAGTCACAATTAAATGATTGCTGTTATTTTTCCCCTTTCTTAGAGGAATTAATCATTTTCATCATGGAAACCATATATGTTGATTCCTGACATAAACGTGAAATTATTTCCAGTACTGCTGTCCATAGCAGGAAAATATTACATGTTCAGAAGACTACTGGTCCTTTTAATCATAGCTGATTTTGTGAATATTTCTGAACCATTTTTCTGTGGACAAAAAAATCAAAATTTCACTTAATTACTACAATTCATGTATATGTTTTGATATACCATGTGCTTTATTTTACATCCCTGATCTGATACATAAACTTGTGTTAGCAAATGGTGTTGCATATCACTGAATGTATTCGATGGTGCTCATGCCTAAAAAAGGTTCTGAACAAGTAATGAATAAATCTCTGGAATATAGCTATACATGGTTTAAAGTAAATTCTACTTGTGTAAATGTTGTATATAACTTTAAAGCACAATGCAATTATAATGTTGTCTGCTACAATTTACAAGGTCAAGGTCTCATTCAGTCAGAATATTACCATCAGCATTTACTCTTAATTCAGCTATTTTCAACCTACAGCCTGTGACCTAGTTTTATCATGTACATTCTTAAAAAATTACTATGCAGTCTACCCTCTGGAAGAAGTTAAACACAGTTAAGTGCAGTGGTTATACTAGATGACTTGCAACATGCATTGTGATTTCATTATTATTTAAATATTCTGTATCAATATCAATCCAATGTAGAATTAGCTAAAAGTTCCATTATATTTTACATGTCTACTAAAGTTGAATAGGTATTTTCATAAACCTTAGTAGTAAGCATTTTAATTGTCAAGAGAAATTTTCTGTGATAAGACAAAACCCAACCATGAAAAAGACACAAATTAGGCATGAAATAAGCTGATTTGAGAAAAAGCTGAACACTTGGAAACAGTGGCCCAAATCTTTTTTATTTGGTCTTCTTGACCTCAAAAAAGCTGAAACCTTATATAAATATTATTCATAATTGTAACTTCAATCTTATTTTAGTTTTCACTAATATTTACTCTCATTAAAATGTTTAAGAAAATATAATTTTCAAATCACTGTACTGAAAAATTAACACATTTGGCATCAGTAAAACTGAAACGAAAAGAATTATGGCATATACAAGTAGCTTTTCCGAGCAAAATTCTTTAAGGAGTTTCCTTGCAAATTTTTTAATACTTATTAGTAAACACAAATCTCAGTCAAATTTAGAATTTTATTTGTCAGAAGATTAATATTTTTAACATTAACATATTAAGTGGTGACCGCTTCGGTGGCCTTGTGGTTAGAGTGTCCATATCAGATCGGATATGGGAGGTCGCGAGTTCGAACCCCCGCCGAGTCATACCAAAGACTTACAAAAATGGTACTGACAGTTGCCTTGCTGGGCACTCATCACTAAGAGGTTAGTGTTCGGACTGGTCGGCCTGCGGCATGATGCCCCAGTGATAGACATCACTATAAACTGCCACACCGCAGACATCGTAATATGACTGAAAAATTGTTAAAGCTACATTAAAAATCCAAATCCCACACACACACACACACATATTAAGTGAGAATTTCTGCTGAAAGAAATGTATGGCAAAATCATATGCCAGGAAGTAAATGATTACTTATGCCATCAATTAGTCCAATTAAGTATTGTATTAGTAGCTGGAATGCTGTCAAACAATTAATGTGTCCTGCAGATCTTAAATGAATCCCTTTTTTTTCTTTCCATTTGACTGTTTGAATTAAACTATTCTTTGTATTTGGCTTTGTTACATTTCTGAATGAAGAAAACAGTACAAAAAGTGAAGTTGTATTTTAATTTATTTAGGTAAAATACTGAGAGAATTGCATTTAATTTACCACTGCAATTCTGTATTATATGCATACAAATTTCAATCAGTTAACAGTTGGAGTCATACATGTAAATGCCATGGTTACTCATTAAGATGTCCTGAAATTTAGGGATTGACGTGGGTCCAACAGAAACAACATGAGACACTGGTAATGTGTGTGTGATTTAGATTTTTAACGTAGCTTTAACAATTTTTCAGTCATATCGCTACGATGTCTGCAGTGTGACAGTTTATAGTGATGCCTAGCACTGGGGCATCATGCCGCAGACATGTAGCATGATGTCCCACCCAGTCACATTATTCTGACACCAGGCCGACCAGTCCTAACACTAACCTCCTAATGCTGAGTGTCAAGCGAGGCAGCTGTTAGTACCATTTTTTAAAGTCTTGGTTTGGCTCGGCTGGGGTTCGAACCCGCGACCTCCCGCATCCGAGGCAGATGCTCTAACCACTAGGCCACCGGAGCAGTTCACTGGTAATGAGATACGATTAAAATTATGGACATTGCTTAGCACTGTCACTCTTGACAGTTACATATGGTGGGGGTGGGGACTTGTATTTGTTGTAGGGTTTAATGCCTTTTTTCAGCACAAGATAGGCTATACATGGCGGACAGTATAACTGGTAGAGGAAGAACCTTGGAAAACCCCGGGAAGAACCACCAACCCATGAGAAGCTACCGACAAGCTTTCTCACATACCCACGTTAGCCCGAGACTCGAACCCACGCAGACAGAGGTGAGATGGCAGTGATCCGGAATGGTGAGTGCTTTAGACCACTCAGCCACTCAGGGCCCCTGGTGGGACTTGTGAAGAAAAAGGTGAAATACAAAGAAGACTGATAGAAAGTAAGACAGGTATTTAAAACAATCTGCAGCACTAGGCCTGTCAGGCTACAAAAGGAAGCTCTGGCCTGTCCCCACTCATTGTAGCCTGACAGTCAAGGCCCAAAGTATACAACTGGAAGAGCTCTTTATTAGCTCCTGCTTTAAGGACACCTTGTGTACAGTTACTAATGAAGTGTGCTTGTGTATATAGAAAATTCTACTTAAAACGCGCCAGAAAGGAACTTATTTTTTGTTCAATTCAAATGTCATTTTAAATCAAGACTTTCAGCAAGAGAAAATGTTGCAATGTGTAGTTTGCTTGATAAACACCATTGCTATTCTGTCAAAGGGCACGGGATATGATATTGTTTAATAGTACATGAGCAAAGTCCAGTGCTGATCCAAATGGCAGTTATTTTTGTACTATATGTGGATCAAGGTTATATTTTAGGATTATTTTGCTGAATGAGACTTGGGCAAAATATCAGGTAATATAGTTTATTTTCATGATGATCTTCACAGAGACATCAATCTCAGTGGCACAGAAAAATATTTAACATGATAACAGCAGCAAACAACAGTCATAACTAATGCTATTACTACTACTACTACTAATAATAATAATAATAAACAACTTCCATACAAAAGTGATCAAGGGTGAACCTAAATGCACTTCCTGTTGTGCTAAATCAGAGTCAAGACCATGTTTTACGTTAACTGTACATGACATATTCCAGGGAAGCTGTTGGTTGTTTACTAAAGCATTAACCACCAATGCAGGACACACTGAAAATTTAGCTGAGCAAGTCAAATTCTCTGGAGTTCTATATAGAACATGTTGGAAAAAATTCCAGATTCTGATAGAGTTTAATGAATTTCTTGATTACAACAATTGAATCCTTTAGTATTTAATAATAGTATCAGTAAATTTGATATTCTTTCATTATAATATAAACATGAAATTATTTTCTGTTCACAGTATATTGTTATGACTCTTATGGTCTTAAACCAATTAACAGAAAAATAGCACATCCAACAAATTTCATAAAATTCAACAAAAATAATTTATTTCCCTAGAATACAAAATTAAAAATTTAAATGTAACTTACAGTATTGTGAATTAAATCCCAAACAGTCATATAAAGTTATATCACAAATACAAAAGTATAGAGTATTCCAAGTGAATTCCAATGATGTTCCAAATGAATTTCAATCTCGATTGTGCTAATGTGCCACTAACCTCAAATGTGTTAATGTTTTGAGAGTCTTGATGTATTAAAATGATATAATCCAGAGTGGCCTTGAATGAATTCACAACAATTCCAAAATAGTTTTTTTAGTCCTAAAGCAATGAGCACTTTGTAATTCCACTGAATAATCAATACAAACAAATGTTTTCAAATTATAACTGAACACAACCAAAAGACTGATTCCACTAATGAGATGTTAAAGTGGAAATGCATAACTCTGAAGGTAACAACCATAATATAACAACTTAAGACATAATAAGATGACCTGGATGAGAGTCGAAAGCTAATTTCTAGAACATTCAAAGTTGTAAAGAAGGTCAGGTCTTTTACTGAAATTTTAGCAAAGAATATGACAAACATCAGGTAGACCAGGTTTTTGCAAGGGGAAAACCATTGTCCTGAACTCAAATCCAAGTAAACATCGTTACCAACAAATGATGTTATCTTAAAGTACAAACCCACAATCAGGGACAAAAATAGCTAATAGTAGTTTACAAAATGACACAGTCAATTATCATAAAAACTTAAACACTATATATAGTTTCATCAAGGATAATTGCTTAAAAGCCAAGCAGCTTGGTTGTAGGTGCTTTTTGGTCAATACAACATCATCTTTCTAAAGGTAGGTCACTATCTTACCCCCAAAAATATCATATAAAATTTGTTTAACAACAGCAGCAGCAACTAACTACTACTACTAACTATGCACTTTTATCCTTGCATTTCAAAGTTTGGGTTTAAGAAATGTTTACAATTTTTCCTGCTCTTGAAAAAGAAAGCTTGACTTGGGTATTGCTTTCTCTAACTATGTCATAATTTGATTTGCCACTTTGATTTTTATGCCCCTCCATCCTAAATGTAGAGATTAAAAAAAAATTTCTGTCCATCCTTCCCGAGTCTGTAAATGTGTTCATCATACTTTGGTTTTAAGATTTGATCAGTTTGATTAGGGATTGTGAGCCCCCAAGTTAAGCAGATTGTGTTTCACGGAGTAAAACACCATGTTATCAAAAGTAGGCCACTGTGACCATAATATCATACTTATTGAATGTTATTCGGTTTGTGCTAAAATAAATTAATCAAAGGTATTAACAGCATCTAGCTGGCACGTACATGCCTCAGAAACCCTTTCAGTCTTTTAGGCATAGAACTTTCAAGTTTGAGGGACACGCACTTTCATGCTTGCTGGCCATTTGTAATAAATAAAATATTTTTATGAAGCTGCTGGCAGAACTTGGTCTTTTCTGGTGGCCAGACCAAATCATGCTTTAATGCATCCTGTCTTTGTGTTATGACTCTGTGGTCTTAAAATAAGTAATGATCGAAAACCAAAAAGTTTTGTAAAATTGAAAATATAATTTATTTCCCTAAAATACAAAGCAAAAAAGTACAAATACCTTACAGTATGGTGAATGAAATCCTAAACAGACCTAAATGTTCTATCAGTTCCAAAAGTATCAAATAATCCGAACGAGTCTCTATGGTATTCCTACTTATGTTCTGTATTGTACGGATGTAGAATCACTATTATAAAATCCCAAAATGTATTTAAATGAATTCACCATAATTCCATAACAGCCATTAAATATCCAAATAGTCTTTAAATGAATGTTAGAGCACTGGAATTCCAATGAATGATAATTAATAAATGAATCAATCCTCTCAGTATAAATGAACATCTTCCAAGACTGGTAGTAATACTAGCAATGCCTAATTCTATATAATAATTCTTATATGCAAAGCTAACATGCAATACAGAGAGCATCGCAATAGAATATCTAAACTCTTAACAAGGTCACATGGGTTACACTAACTAATCTGAAATTAGGTCAGCCTGACCTTTCAAAAAACTCATGACCTCCATTCAAATCATGATATTTATTTGAAATAGGGAGCAACTCGAACCTGGAACATTATGAATCAATCTATACAAGAACATTTCATCTTTAAAGTGTTAACTTAACAATCCATAAAAAAATTAGTATTTAAAATATTAACTAAATAACCATTACAAACTATATTCATGAAAATAATACAATAATGATACTCAACATTTGGCAGTTCAAAATGTCAGGTTTATGTTATTTTTCAGTATTCCAAGTTGTGAGTAAAAAGGTTCGCTTAGCAAGTAAAATATAAATTGGAGAGTCTACCTTGAGAATCATAATTCCACTACTGTAAAATGAAAAATGACATCAGCACTAATTACCAGATTATATATGATATTTTACACTAATTAATAGCATAATCCTTTTTCATTTTTAAGACTGTTGTTTCCTACATGAAATTGTCGTCTTTTCATGTGACCAATCTGGGACAAGCAGCACAACATATTTTCTTATTACCCATCACCACCACCAACACCACCACCACACAAAAACTACCTGTATTGATAAAAATAAATAAAATTAAAAATTCAAAAAAGTACGGTAGTCTTAGACATGTGTACAAAGAACTAATAGGGTAATTTCTGTCCTTAAACATATTGTTAAATTCAAACTGTGATCATCAATGTTTGAGTTTAGTGTACATTTTCCTTAGATTTCTGGTACGAATCAACATAATTTAAACACTGTTCACCGATGCTTTGAAGAGAAATGGAATAGGTGATATCAATCTTGTACAATTATGCAAAGTACAAAACTACCATTTCATCCTTAGACTGAAATAGCAGTTGAATATCAGCCACAGTCTGGTATTTAAATCAGGCTGCAGTACATGTATTCTCTTATTAAACAAATTTCAAATAGCTCATATCAGTTCATCAGCAAAAACTAAGCAACTTTGGTCCACATACATATCTTTGTCTTGATTTCCAACATGCTTACTTGCATCCTGATTTCTGAGGCAGCTTTTCAGTTAAAAGATGTAGTCATGGTCTATGTACAAAACTGTGTTTTTATTTAAAAAAGAAATGTCTAAAGTACAGATAAATTACAGTCGAAATAATAATGCCAATGCATAAAATAGCTCTATCCTGTGTGTTTCTTTTTTCTTTGTCACAAAAATGACATTGTGGCTTGGTTATTACATTTTCTTATACATTCTTTATGCCTGATTGACTTTGCTGTCACCCCTGATATTGGCATCAGAATTGCTCAGGGAAAGTCCCACTGTCGTCATCATTCATTTCAATCAATTCATTTTTATGATATCTAAATTCATAGTACATGTACCACCATGCATATCATCTCTTTACTGTCATAATTATTCAAACCAGGAAGTAATCTTGATTAATCAGAAGCTTGCCACAAGCTTTGAGTGATAAAAGCATGTGTCTTGACAATTTATTGGACTTGCCTACAATTACATCCTAGGGGCTTAAACTACATAACAAGAAGCAAAACCCAACAAGCATTCTATAATCCAGAAATATACATTTATGCCTCTAAAATATGTGAAAGAAGTAAAAATAACTTACAGTATGATATGAATTCCTGGAATTTCCTAAATGTAATGTCAATTTCACAGTAATCTGGAAATGCTCCAAAAGTATTCCGAATGAAAGTACTCACATGCTTATGTGCTAGTACCACAGAAGAAACACTATTTTAAATCCAATGAAAGTTCAATGTCACAAATGTTCTTGAATGTTTCATGGTAATCCAGCAAAATTAATAAATATCCAAATCCTTGAATGGTTCGCAGTAATCCAGTGAAATTAATAAATATCCAAGTCCTTGAATAATTTCACAATAATCCAGTGAGGTAATGTCTGCTTAGAATAAGTATTTCAGCTCTGCAATTTCAACAGACAAATTATAAATAAATAAAATTCCTCTCTTGACTTACAAGACTAATAACTGATGAATGATAATGCTGTATATATAATTCCTTTATATGATCACTTAATAAATAGCAGATAAACAAATCAAAATTACCAGAATTCCAGTATTGAATTTATTTTATATTGTGAAATACTTAGCAGTCACACTTGACTTTTTTAAAATATAATTTAGCCAATCACCAGTCAGGGCAATCTGACCTTTCTATAGTACAAATGTACTCTCTAGATCACATGATGTTGATCTAACTTGCATTCAACACTCATGGCCTGTTTAGACCATTTAAATGTATAAAGAGCTTGGTTTGTTTGCTTCCTATCAACGTTTACAACATGGTAACCATCTCAATGAACATTCATGTGGATATCATTGGTAACCGTGTAAATGAACATTCATGTGGCTCTCAATCTCGCAGTAACCACCAGTTGATGTGAACTTGGTAACTTGACCTTGATTTATGAATGGAAATAGTACATGTACTCTACACACATGGGATCTCACCTATAAAGTGCATTTATAGTGTTAGAATACAAATCATAAAATATTATTATTAACCTAATGACTCAAATAAAAACTATATTATAAAACTCATTTATACGATGTAGATATCTGTAACACTACTAATCAGAACACAGAGCTGAAGATAGCAAATCATACTTGTGAATATTATTGTGGGCCTTTTATAATTAGTTGCCATGTTTACTTGCACCCTCTTGGATTTTACTCTGGAAAAAAGTGCAAAAATGTAGCCTGGAGAAAACTCTTAACTTGCCCTAGGATTAGGATTACTTTGTTGACTGTTGACTGTGCTGCCTTTAGTAACAAGTTCTGATCATTTGGCTCCAAAAAAGATGTCAGAATTATTTTCTTGTACATAGGCATTTCTCTTCTATTATACATAACAAGGGGTTTGTAGATATTTCTCATGTGTTACACGGAGCAAGAGGTGGGTGGGGTGACATTAAATCATCTAAATCACAACCAGGCCTGTACAAAATACTGTATAAATAATCCAGTTATTTTTGTAACATGGATCAGACATTCACATGCTATGCTCAGTACTGAAGTAACACAATGAGTACAAGGACACAGCGGTCAAACCTACTGATATCGTATGCTCAGTACTGAAGTAAAACAATGAGCAAAGGATACAGCGGTCTAACCTAGTGATATCGTATGCTCAGTACTGAAGTAAAACAATGAGCAAAGGAATAAGCAAAGGAATATCGTATGCTCAGTACTGAAGTAAAACAATGAGTAAAAGGATACAGCGGTCTAACCTAGTGATATCGTATGCTCAGTACTGAAATAAAACAATGAGCAAAGGACACAGCGGTCTAACCTAGTGATATCGTATGCTCAGTACTGAAGTAAAACAATGAGCAAAGGATACAGCGGTCTAACCTAGTGATATCGTATGCTCAGTACTGAAGTAAAACAATGAGCAAAGGATACAGCGGTCTAACCTAGTGATATCGTATGCTCAGTACTGAAGTAAAACAATGAGCAAAGGAATAAGCAAAGGAATATCGTATGCTCAGTACTGAAGTAAAACAATGAGTAAAAGGATACAGCGGTCTAACCTAGTGATATCGTATGCTCAGTACTGAAGTAAAACAATGAGCAAAGGAATATCGTATGCTCAGTACTGAAGTAAAACAATGAGTAAAAGGATACAGCGGTCAAACCTAGTGATATGATATGTCAGTACTAAAGTAAAACAATGACTAAAGGATACAGCGGTCAAACCTAGTGATCTTGTACACTTGAGGCATACTGCATATAGTTCGTTATAAGTCGAATCTAGCTGCAAAGTATATAGATCCAGATCTGCCACTGCATAATGTGCCAGCAGATCTGAGTTTGTTAGGAAATAACAACATGGACCCTGATCTGGTCTATGCTGTATGCAGTTGGACCTGCCTTGTCTACAACAAATCTAGTCAGCTTGAGGTTAGAGCTGCCCCGTTCATCAAAACGAGTCACTCAAGATGTACAATGACATGCAATAACCAAACTATACCATCTAATTGAACTCTACCTCCTCCACCATTAGTCAGGCTTAATAAATATCTGACCACAATTTGCATGTAAGATATTTGGTCCACTCCGGTGGCCTAGTGGTTATAGCATCGGCCTTGGATGTGGGAAGTTGCAGATTCAAACCCCGGCCAGGTCATACCAAAGACTTTATAAAAATGGTACTAACAGCTGCCTTGCAAGGCGCTCAGTGTTAAGGGGTTAGTGTTAAGACTGGTCAGCCTGGTGTCAGGATAATGTGACTGGGTGGGACATCATTCTACATGCAGAGCTGCCAACCCTCCAAACTCGCAATTAGTGAAAAGAGGGATAAAAATTAGTGAATTTTGAAATAAATTAGTGAAAATTATAGCATGACACTAGCTCCTTCCACTTTGTTGGTCAGTACTGCATTATATAAAAATCCCAAAATAAAACTAAAACATATTATTTACACTGATTACAAGTACAAATTTACTTGCTGCCAAATTTTCTGACACATGCAAACTTGACACTATTTGTCATGATATGAAGCTGTGGCAGATTTGAACTTCCTCACTTGTGCTAAGATAAATTTGTTTTCAAAACAGTTCAGGCTTCTTGCCTGCTGTTTAATCTTGGTGACTAAAATTGTTGCAAATTTTCAGCACCTAAGAAGGCACTAAAGTTTGCCTTATTTTCCTTACAATAGGAAATACTCTTTCACTGTCACTGTTGCTGATCTCCAGCTGAGAAAGGCAAGTTATATTCAACAAAAAAACTCACAAACAATGCTTCAGCATTTTGTAACTTGCAGGACTCACTTAGAGCTGAAATCTGTCAGGTGCTCTTCATTTTTCCAATATCTATGTGCATTTTACAAGCTGTGTGCATTTTCACGTTGAGCCCACTGGGGCTCATATCGTTGCTTAGAATTTATCTGTCATACATGTACTATATAATATTATTATTAGATAGTACATGTATGGCAGGTAAATTGTAAACAATGATATAAGCCTCTGTGCACATTCCCAATTCTAAAATTCGTGGCATACTACTGTATGAAAAGCATAATGTGCACTGGTGTTTGATGGCTGACTGCAAGGCCAATTTTTGGTGTACTCCAATCTATATTTCACTTTTTGTGGAATACAAATTTTTTTGCCGTGGAGGTGAAAACATTTTAAAAATTTTTAACTGTTGTGTAGCTTAATTACGAAATGGTATTAATCCCTTAAGATGAAACATCAAACGATTAACGATTAGTGGTGGTTGGTGCATGCACGAAAAAAAATAAGAACTCAAACAAATTACGATACATGTTAATCTTTCAATATCTGAAAAATTCCTACACTTGAAAAAGCTGTCTTCGTTAGGTTTTGTTTATAAAAAATTACAGTTGCTGTTAGTATGTACAAGTGCTATAAAAGAAAATCAGTTGGGCCCCGACTTTCTTCATAAGTATTTGTAAAACTTCTGTTCTAAACATAGATTATATACTTTACAATGCTTGCTACAGGGCAAACTGTAACAATTTGATATAGTTCTACAACTAACATTGCATCCAGCAATACGGGACCATTATGGGTATCAGTGACCACTGCTGCTATTTTGACTAACACTTAATGGTATGAATTTATTTTATTCATGATTTAAGTCGATTGAGAATTCAGAAATTCGTGATTTTTTTTGCATGTGGTTTGAATCAGTGAATCGCTATGAAGAGTCATGAAACTCATGCCAAAATCATGAGGGTTGGCAGGTCTGTATATGTCTGTGGCATGATGCCCCAAAGCTAGACATCACTATAAACTGCCACACTGCAGATATCATAGAGATATGACTGAAAAATTGTTAAAGATACATTAAAAATCCAAATCACACACACACACATGAAAGATATTGACAATGTGCATTCTGTACCTGCAATGTGTTCTTTGTTATATGCCTTGTATTAGGACTCTCTGTGTGTGTGTGTGTGATTTGGATTTATAACGTAGCTTTAAAAAAATTTCAGTCATATCGCTATGATGTCTGCAGTGTGGCAGTTTATAGTGATGTCTAGCACTGGGGCATCATGCTGCAAACATGCAGCATGGTGTCCCGCCCAATCACATTATCCTCACACCAGGCCGACCAGTCCTAACACTAACCTCGTAATGTTGAGCGCCTAACGAGGCAGCTGTTAGTACCATTTTTATAAGTCTTTGGTATGACTCGGCTGGGGTTCGAACCTGCAACCTCTCACATCCAAGGCTGTATTAGGACTAATTCAGCTCATAATATATGTCTTTTGTTAATTTTGGTACATGTATATCTGATAAATTAAGTGAACATCTTTAGGATTGGAGTGATACTGTATTCCACTGTCTGAGGTCTACATCCTGGACAAATGATGCTTTTGTAGACTCCTGCTAATAAACATATTTTTTAAAAGGTAAATAATGCCCTTTAATCAATTTCTTAAAACAGTATCAGTAAACCAAATGTACATGTAATGTGTGGGGCAACCAATTTTCGTGAGCTTTGACTAACTCTTTGCAGTGTCTCAATCTGTGGAAATCATACATATTAGAAGAAAAGAATTAAGAGAAAAGCATACCAAATTGTCCAATGAAGCAGTTATACAAATATATTGTTTAATTGGAACTAGTGGTTACTGCAAGACTGACAGGTACGTGAATGTTTGTTTACATGGTTACCAATGATATCCACATGAATGTTCATTTACATGGTTACCATGTTGTAAGCATTTACAGGAAGCAAACAAAACTAAACTCTTTATACATTTTAATGTTATCAAACATTAATCATTCTGACAATGAGGTAGTATAAATGGAATAACACAAAACACATTTTCTGTGATTTGTACATATTCTTGTCATACTGTAAGCACCAGATAAATGACTAAAAAATTAATGGTAGTCAGTCTGCTTGCTTGAGACTGGTATATTTATTGTCAGACTCATAGTATTTGTAATTCATAGTCTTAATGCAGGTAAATATCTCAATATGTATTGGAGGGAGGGGATTTGAGGGAAGGACTAGTGGAAATTCAACAGGACGAGTATATCTAACAATTGAATAGTCCTTCTGCATAAAGTCAAATTTATGTACTTTTCTAGGCTTAGAAAACAAAACTTTGACCAAAAAAAAATAATTCTGAATTCAGAATGTTATTCAGACTCGCTGGTAATATCCAAAGCAAGACTGGATGTGGAATCTTGTAAAAGCATCAGTCATTGATATGGTATAGCCATTTGTCTGACACCTGCAAAAAATAACAGAGTATGACAGAGGAATTACCAGTGTGGTTAAAAGGGTCTTAATTTGGAGATGCATTGATCTGTGTTGCTAACTAATGGCATAACTGAATAATGGTTCATTTTTGTCACTCAGAGATTCAGTGTATAGAAAAACAGTTGAAAGATAATACATATGTCATAAAAATAACCACTTTGATGTTCTGCTCAAGATGGGTATCTGAAATCACACATCAGACTAAGCATTATTAAACAATAAGCAGTCAGAATATAAACCAAGTGAGTTACCTCCCTTACACTTCTGTATACTGGATGAGAAGCACTTGCAGACTGCAGTACCCGATTTTGTACAATATATATAAATTTGTTTTGTTGCTTTTAATACCATTTTAACACATTATTAGCTCTGTCATGCTAAGCAAATGGGAGCTTATGCCTTTCCCTAGGAAGCACCAAGGTAGCTGACCCAGACTGACCTGTGTGGGTATTGGACCTGTGACCCTTAGATTTTGAGCCTGATGCTCTACCAATTTAACTACCGTAGTTCCCTGGTCTATACGGAGTTTGACAGCAACCAGCCAGGGTCCACAAATATATATCTGCCTTGCTTTATTTTTATATTTATCTGAATAGAGTTAGCTTACAAAACTTTATGGACACCAAGCTATGAAAAGTATGCTATCAATCAACTTGTAAGTGACCAGTCTAATCACATGACCTGTGTAATCAGCCCCAGCAATTGTATGGATGCCCAAAATACTGACACTGAATCAAATACAGAAATGTAGTCTGCAGTAAAATTACTTAACTATATAAATGTAGCTATGTCAAAGGCATTATTAATATAAACAACATCACAAAAATATGAATGCCCCCCATCAGTGAATTCAAGGCCAAGAAGCGTGTAGAGGGAAGGTTTAAATGACTCAAACCAGTGAATGGCGCTTATACTGAAATCTACCTTGTGCTAAAAACAGACCATGATGTCACTGTGCCCAGTTAACGCCATATTGTGGTTGGAGAAAGCACCGAGACATGCTTAGCAACACATAGTAATTCACGACATATATGCAAAAATAAAGTTGTTTTTATTTGTACTTCCCTCACTATGTAATGTTTTGATATAATCAACTATAATATCAGTACCGGTATATACAGTAATAATTTTGTACATTTTATTTCTTTGTCATCCTTCTGCATTGTTTTCAATCGAGTAAAACTCTTATGTACACATTAAAGGTATTATATATATATATATATATATATGTGTGTGTGTGTGTGTGTGTGTGTGTGTCCCAAATGAATGTGTTCAGACCAATAATATTATAATATTAATTTATATCTATTTTGTTTCACTTAGTTGTTGTGTGTAAAACGTGTATCATTTTAAGGGTGATTGTCATCCTATATATATGTGTGTGTGTGTCTGTATGTGTGTGTGTCCCAAATGAATGTGTTCAGACTAATAATATTATAATATTAATTTATATCTATTTTGTTTCACTTAGTTGTTGTGTGTAAAACGTGTATCATTTTATGGGTGATTGTCATCCT